>JABCRI010001444.1:0-33557 GCA_015143295.1 Tetracentron sinense
AATTTCACACAACACTATAAAAGCATTATTGAGCAATGTATTTCATATCATTTACCGGAAAGCAAAGAACACACTATCATAGTCCCTACTATTCCTCTTTATATCATGCATTGTCCTAATTTACCAGCGCACTGGATTCACCTTGGCATTTCATCAACTGTTTGTTCATTATGGCTTGACCCTACAACATGCTTTTCTAGATGGTTTTTACTCCAATCAACTGTTTGTTCTTATTGGAACAATTGCCCTGTCCCATTTTCATACCACCCAACAACATTGGCCCCATCCCCATTCATTCCTATCACCTTCACAACCTCCATCTCATGAGCCCATTTGTAAGAAAGAAAAAAAGAAATACAGGAAAGAGGAACTATCACTAGAGGGTAGAGAAGTACCACCTTGTAGAGATGAGAAGAATCCCTCTTCCAACGACTGTGCGTTGCTGCCCTAGCTTGGAACACGATCTGGAGCCGAGGTCTTGAAGAAAAATCTGTACTGGAAGTGCTCTCAGGTTTCAAACCCTTTGATTTCTCTCCAAAATGAAACCCTAGGTTGGAATCGCTCTTCTCTCCTCCCTTTCCTCCTATTCTCTCAAAAACTCTCAATGTCGAATGATGCCCAACGGCTCGGTTAAAATCTAAGGTACGAGGTGAGCCGCCAAAAGACCCTAGTAACCTTAACTGAACTTCGTGTCAAAGACGCGAGGACTGTGAATATGCTGAACCCTTGTGCTTGAACAGTGTTGAACAGTTGTGCGGGAACAGTACCAAAACACGTTGTCCGTTGTGCACAGTGCTGAACACTTGTTGCTGACCGTGTCAACAACTTGTGCTGTGAATTAGTACCCAAACCCGTTGTCCTTTTGAACAGTGCTGACACTCTGTGCTGTCAATGTACCAACACGTGTCCTTGTGACGGTGCCGAACCCGGTGTACAAGTTGTGATCAGTGCATATAGTTCTTCTGAGCTCGAAGTCCGTGTGTCCTGTATGTACAACATTCCTTGTCTGTACAACGTACCTTTGTGAGCTGTAACAACGGATGCACAACTATACGTTCTCAAGTACGTCTATCAGGATCACTCTTAGTGCCTCCAAAAGCTAGTCCTGTGCAACCGAGCTAAAACTCCGATTACCTACGGGGTCCTATTTTGGCATATCTTTTGACTCTTAGTCGATGTTTGAACGATTTCAAGTGCGTCGTGTTTCTTAACTTTCAAAAGGAACTATTTCCTGACGTTTTGAATTTCCCATTTCTTCTTATTATTAATTATACCTTCCCCCCTCTTTTTCTTTACAAAGGCAAAATAGACAACGAAAGGTCATGTTTCAGCATGAAAAAATCGGGGGCCGACACTATTACTTTTGGCCTAGGCGAAACCTAGTTTACAACATCTAATGGTATTGGGTTGTCCGCTCATGTTTCGCAACTGAAACCCACTAGGTTGGATCTATACAGAAAATTGAACTTGAAACTAAGGTGCTATTTCTATCGAAGGCAGACCAAACATAGTTGTTAGGAATCATGCCACCTCTTTTGGAGAAAAATGGATCTTCTAAGAGTTGAATTTCATGAGATGAAAGACAACACATCCATACCAGAAAAATCAACCGGATCCTTCCGCTACTGCTCTTCTAATTTCTATTCTACTGAGAAGGTTAGAAAGAGTTTTCTAGACCCCATCAAAGGACTTCAGTATTATATTTGAGGTTTATCTAGTTTACCTTCGGATGATGAGGATACATATCTTAAGACTTGTCAGGAACCGACATAGATGTAATGCAGCTCCATGGAATTAAGCATGATGTTGAAATAGATTCCTATAACAACGACTTGAACTTTAATAGTCTACCAGATGAATAGGCGCATTGGATCAAATGAATTTACAAAAGAAAATGGTGTCCAATGGTCCAATGGCAACCTAATAAATAAACTTGTTTGAAAAGGTTACCTCCAAATTCAAGGATTTGAGTTGAGGATACTCCTTTTACCTGTAAACTCAAATCCACAGGATATTGCTAGCTATAGCGGCATCCCCCTTGACTATGAGATATGAATGGATGTCAAAACTATTTCTTAATGAATGTTTAGATGAGACTCTATAGAAGCAACCTAGGGCTTCATTGCTCCTACAGAGAACATGGTATGCAAGCTAACAGTCGTATATGGTGTTTAAACAATTTTCTAGAAGCTCGAACCAACAAGATTTCATCTTGATCAAAGAATTGGATTTGCAAAAGAATTTAGATGACTCTGTATTTCAAGGGATAGTGGGGAGCAGCTGTAGTATACCTTAATTCTTTATGTATGAATGACATCCGACTTGTGAGCACAGGTTTCGGGAAAACCTAAATTATCCTTCGGTGAGTGTAAGTCGCCACCTAATCATTTAGAAGGATCAAGCCGCCCTTAATTTAGATAAGGGACTCTTGGTCTATGATTAAGATTAGGGGTAAGAGTGTTCAGTTAAGTCCAGGAAGGATTAAACACTCCGGTACTCCACTTTTCAATGTTTCCTACGTGCTAGTTTTTAAGCCATTAAGTTAATGTTAATCGAATGCCTCAGTATTTCATGTAATATTATCTAATAAAGAAAAGCTCACTACGTTGAACCTGTGTGGGTTGCCTACTACTCTATTAGGTGAAATCAGACCGAGCGTAGTTTCTAGCACTGAGCCCGGGCTAAGTCAGGGGTGTGTGTGTGCACCAGAGGGGTGGCTATGAGCCTATCTCAGTCATATTAGGGTCCTTGTTTTGATCCGAAGGTTGGTCTGTGCACGGTTTACGCTCGGTAGTATGCCAAAGGGTATTCTGTAGACTAGGTTTTGGGCCTTTAGGCCCTAAGAGGACTTTGCCAAGATAGGTTGATAATCGGGGTTAGTTCAAACTACATAGTTAGGATTTCTAACCACAATTGATATGGTATGGTCAAGGCTGGAGGTTGAAGGTGGGCCTATACGGCCAAGGGGAATCGGTAGTAAAAGGGGATGAGGCCCGTACCAAAGGATTTAACCGAGGTCGGGTACTAACCTGAGTTAAATGGGGATTAACCATGGGTTGGGAATAATGGGTTAAAAAGTCAATAAGATGTATCTTGTCTTTTTATTTTTTATTTTATATTTTTTTAGATTTTCCAGAATTTTCTAGTGGTTAAGGATTGCTTCACCACGTTTTAAAGGGTAGGTCACCATGGTGTATGGCTACTCCTATGGTTAATGGTCAAAACAGACATTTTTGGGCTTCTCAGATATTTTCTGATTTTTTGATGTTTTTTTTTTCCTCAGATTTTTGTTGGTTAAGGCTGCTTACCCTGGTTAAAATGAACCAAAGTGGATTTGACCATGGTTAAAGGTCCTAACCAGAGTAAAAATGAACATAGGGGAACCATTCTGATTTCCTTAGAATAATCCTGATTTTTTAAATTTTTTCTAAAATTTTGTAAGGTGCTTAGTCCATGGTAAATGTTAACACAAAGGTGGTTTAACCCATGGTTAAGGGTCTGGTCTATTTAAAATGGGGCCTAGAGCATGGTGGGCCTAAATGGCCTCCTACCGGTCTGGGCTGTGTACACAGGCCGAAGTTTAAAAAATAAAATTTCAGTTCGCCACATTCTTAACCATGGTTTGCCCTGGGTTTAACTGTGTTAAAATTGAGATCCAGGATTTAGGTTACAAGGAGGTCGCCTGAATGTAGAGAAACCCTGAGCCTTTGGTGGGCCAAGGTGAATGTCGGGTTTGTTGGGCCCCACCAGTGGGCCAAAGTTGTCTTGGTCCATGAACTCAATATTGTAGAACCCCAATCTTTTTTTCATTTCACTAAGTAGTGATAGTGTTCAGGTAGTCTGTACATTAATGGGTTTAATGCCCAATGAAAATGTTTTGGATATATGTGTAACACATGTTTGATGTATATCTATCGCCTAGAGAAGTGGTTTTGGGTGTAATAAGGCTGGGAATTGGATTTGGAGAGGTCCAATGTAGTGGAAAAAGGGTTTTTAACAGAAAATAGGAGAGCACCGATCGCTTGTGATACACACCGATTGACCGGTCAGCTACCGATTGCTCTGGATCTCTGTCCGACTGGTCAATATTTGTATGGGACTAATTCTATGGGAGGTTGTTTTCAACCGCTCGCTTTGGTAAAGCCAACCGATCGATCGGTTATACTCACCTTTTCTTCCTTAAGTGTTTTTGAATCTTTAACCATCACCCCTTTGCCTAGAAAAGGCCAGTTCGGCCTTTGGTTTCAGAAACTCTTAGGTGCATAAATTTGAGGAGATATTTGAGAGCGAAGAATGGAGCGCAGGGCTAAGGGTTTTCTCACAGCTCAAAAAGAAGATCAAACTTCCCCGCTCCGTCGGTGTTTCTTACCAAAGAACTTGATTCCTACGTATTTCCAAGCTCTTGGAATCAAAGTCATTGTTTCACCAAGGTAATACTCTACTACAATCTTGTGAGAATACTATTACTAAAAGTTTCTTCCTTATTCATACTATAATCTTGCTTTTATCTTGTGGGGATATTGTTTTTATATTGGCTGTAAACCTACACATTTGCCTCTATTTGTTTTTGTTTAAGCCTCTACGGGTTTTGATGTTTAAATATGTTCTTAGTCTCAATTTCGCATGTTTCTTCGCTGAACAGGTTTTTTCCCTGGATTTCTCAACGTTTTTCTAGAAAAGGTTTTTAGAACGGACTCACAAGATGATTTTTAAGAAACTCCATGATAGTGTCCTAAGATCGGTTCACAAGCTCCAAGGATCATATTAAACTCACAAAACTCTATGATAATGTCTTAGATCGGTTCACAAGCTTTAAGGATCACAAATGTAAATGTTCTAAGATCTCTATGGTTTTGCTCTACGGTACTTGCTCTACGTCTCTATGGATCATAATGACTCTAAGGACTCTATGGACTTAACTCATTGAACTCACGGCTATGATTATCGCATGACTCACACGGTTTCGATTTGGTTTTCATCATACTGCTATTTCACGGTTTCTACGCTTCTTTGTCTTTTAAGGATTTCAGTCTCCATGATTTGTATGCTCTATGATATTATTACTTATTGTTATTAGTATGTATACGCTGAGTATTCCACGCTCAACCGATATTGTTATCATCGGCAGGTACTTGGGTTCCTTTCAATTTATGTAGTAGCTTTGGATAGAGGATGAATATTATGACCCAGAGCCTTCTATGGACCACTACCAGGATGATGGCCCGCTAGATAGGCATCATGACTTTGATTTCTATTGACTACAATAGTTAGAAGGATATGATATTTTGTTAAGTGAGAGTAGGACTTGTCCACTCCACATTTTGGATACTTACACATATGTATTTTGTTGGTTCAAACTTGAATTAATTAATTGGAGTAATAACATATTTGCTTCCGCTATGTGTTGTAAATCGTTTCCGCTATGTATGTCTATGTACTCTGAAAGGTTGTTACGGGTGCCTTATGTATCATATGGGATGTATGATATGGCGGTCATGAGCTAAAGTATCCCTAACTCATAGGGGTTATTTTGGGTCACGATAAACTTGGTATCAGAGCTCTAGGGATCGGTTTCCCTTGGGCTAAGCAACAGTGAGTCCTCTAAGTTGAACTTAGAACTCAGATGGAAGTGTCGTCCTAAGTTTGCTACCACGAAATAACCGGTAACTGTTAGCCTTTACGATTTGACCTAAGGCAACATCATTGATTTTGATGAAAACATATAAAGGAATGAATATTGTGTTACTAATGTCTCTCTTGAGTTTTTATGAAAATCAGATTAAGAAGAGCATTAGATTGCCTTGCATCCAAAAAGCATGAGTTGGACCATGTTAATGAAAGTATGCCTCTTTTTAATTTTAGAAACACAGTTCTTGGGGGCATACATCGAATCCCAAGATCTGACTAAGATTCTAATTGATTTTATTCAATGAAGGTTAGAATAACCTTCACCTTTACGACTTTGAAATTGTTAAGTCAAATCCACGTTAGAATAGTACTTGCAAAACTTCATAAGTGTCAAGTCTCCTGTCGATCACACGAACCTTCTTTTTTTCCTTTAAAGCTTTCTCTAATAGAAGCTAATGGCCCTTCCAAATTTCCAGCTCTATGAATCTTGAATAAAGATCCAATCTTTATTGATCAAGAACCTTTCTTGGTGAACAAGATGAATTCTTGCTTTTCCTCAAGATCCAATCAAGAAGACAAAAGAAGAGAGAGATGGGTGTGACCATACACCTCAAGGAGAGAGAGGGGAGGGCGTGAGGTTTTAGGAGAGGGAGAGAAGAAAAATTCTGGAGAATTATTTATCTTATAGGGCTGGGCATCCAATCCTTTATATAAGTTCTCTCTTGGTTGCTTGAATTGTAATCCAATTATAATTCATTAACCTTATCCTAATCCAATTAGGATTCCTCAATAGTTTCCTTTATTGATTATTCTCCTAATCCAATTAGGATTAATCTTAAAAGAAACCAACCTTATCCATTAGTAACTAATCTTATCCTTATCCAATAAGGAATCTTGAATTAGTAACTAACTAATGGAATCCCTAACAATTAGGGAATCTTTAATTAGTAACTAACTAACTAACTAACTAACTAACCTTATCTAATAAGGTGTTAATTAATTAGAAACTAATTAAAATAAAACTTCCTCCATAAAGTGGGCGTCCCACCCTAGGTGGGTCCCACTCCACATGCCCATAAGGGTTTCCAAAACCCTCTTGGTCACCTGAATTATTCTTTTATAATAATTCCCAATAGGTCCTACCCATTTGGTTTTTCACATCTAATGTGATTCCACCTTTTAGAGCTTCACTATACC
Organism: Tetracentron sinense; assembly: GCA_015143295.1. Lineage (NCBI taxonomy): Eukaryota > Viridiplantae > Streptophyta > Magnoliopsida > Trochodendrales > Trochodendraceae > Tetracentron > Tetracentron sinense. Next base: position 6,826 of record JABCRI010001444.1, read on the forward strand.
ATATAGTGATTACTTAGAGAAATTAATTAATTTAATTATAAATTAAATTAATACTTTAAGAAGGGTCCTTGTGTGTGGGATCTAAAGGGATCTCCTATTTCCGGTTGTGGGACCAAGTACTTCACCTTTTGGTTGAAGCATTGTTACTAGGAAACACCTTTCCTATACTCCATTAGGATTATAGAATGTTATCTAAGTCCCTGGACTTCCACCAATCACAATTAATGTCCATTAACACAATGTGATTAACCTGCATAAATTAGAGAATTGCTTGTAAGTACCATCTCACAATATATTTACAAATAAATCCTTCCACATTCCGATATCACTTGTAAGCTTCCGGGATTGGAACAATTCCACTGTCTTAGTCCCTAGCTTATGAATAGAACTCTTTCTCATGATTACTTTTCATTGAACTGAACCTCCAAAACACTTTTGAAGAAAACATTAGAAAAGAACTGACATATATATTTATATATACTTTTCCATATTAAAAATATCAACTTCGAAAAAGACCATTTTACCGAAAAGCACCAATACTGGATTTAATAGTTCAGTTCAACAAGTATCACCTTGATATCATTATCTCCAATCAAGGAGTTGTGGATTCCTTATTGAGTGTTTACACACTTCTCCAAAAATAGTGTACTTAACCCAACGTACCCGGAGTTAGTCCTGTGTATTGGACATTGCCAATTGGCACATCAAAGCCATATAGACAAATGTCTGAGAAGATGTTAACCTCTCAGGTCTAAGGACAATTTGTCCAATGGATAAGCCTAATACAATCTGACAGTGTATTCCATAGGGTATCCACTAATGACCCCGTTCAGAATTATGTACCTGCTACATATACTCACATGTTAGTCAAGAGTCACCACTCTCTGTGAATGAGATTCATCACACTATCTCATAGAACTACACTTGTGCAAGCCATGATGAAGTACGGCGCCCAACCAATACTCCAGAGGCTTCGAACAATATTAGGTTTACAAGGAACCGGAAAATCATATCTCCTCGCAACCTTTGCATGATTTTCCTACAATGTTACCTATGGAACTTTATGTCATCATCATATGCGACAGTATTTAATATAAATACCCTTTATAGTTGGTTGTGTGAATATGATGTTTGTCTAATCAACATAGAAAAGTCTCTTATTGGCTTTCGAGGGCATATATGTCCAACAATCTCCCACTTGCACTCTAAGCCAATTAGATGTAATACCCATCTTCTCAGTGATGTTTCTCAAACACCCATTGAGACATAACTTAATATGTATGGGTTTGTCATGTCGCTTTACCACAACTATTGTAGTGATGCAATAACACTTGCAACTCTTGCAAATTTATTATCAATAACCATAGTCTTAAAAGACTAAACAAAAATGATACTGTCCAACAGTCATTTTCAGAAGTTAACATGCTTGTGCTTTACCATTGTACAATGCTCCGGACTAATCTGATCAATATCTTATCACATCAACATGTGATGAATATCCATTCTAGTACAAGTATATTTTCTCATGATATCATATATCTAAGAGAAACAGATTCCATCCCATAAAGGTAGAAACTCTTTTCTTGGAATCTTACTTGCACAATAACATGATTGTTATTGGGAGAATAACAATACCATTTTCCTTTTGTCTCTAAACCATTTAGGACTAAGAAAATATGTTGTCAAAGTTATTGTCCTTCATTGCATAATTGCTAGATCAAATCTAAGAGAAGAATAATATTCATACTTCATTCACAATGAAAAGAATATTATCTCTGCATAGAGCCAGGAAAGTAATTATGCTCCCACTAACCAATTTGCACACAAATGATACTTTTATTCTTAGATGAAAATCAAACAGTTTGATTACTTCATCAGAATAAAAGTTAGTCCATCTACAGATTCTGGGACCTGTGGGTTCTAGTGTACTATTTAGGTATAGTGAGAGTAGAGAGTTGATTTCTATCAATTCTCAAAGTCATTGGTCTATTGGGCTTCCGCTTCTAAAAAAATTCTAGATTCAGTTTCTCTACTAGGAAACTTGTATTCCTGTTTACAAATATCTTTTGTTATCTAGGAATAGAGACTAAATGTCTCTAATGCGAATCCCAAGCTCATCTTGTATCAAATCATATCCAATATAATTCGATTTAATAACACCATCATGCTATGGTTTGTTATGAGAATTATCTGAGACAGATGTAATGAGAGTAAATTATGAAATTTCTATTAAGAGGTACTCTTCTCAATCATGGAAGACTTACCTAGCTGTTTCTTTATTTTAATGCGGAATTCCTTGAATTTTTCAAAGAAAGTGAAATAAAGTTAGCTACCTCTTAATGGAAGATTCATATAATTATGATCATCCAACTTTTGTCCCATTCCCGAGTAGAAGTTTTATCTACTCGGATTTCTCTTTCTCCTTAACAAACATGCAACTATTGCACTTATGCAAGATCATACTAAGCATTAGGAGCTAGATGTTCCAACAATTAAGTTGGACTTGATGAGTATACAATCTGGACAATCCTTCCAAAGGTTTGTCTTGTATCCAATGACTAATTGCTTCACTATGAAGCACAATCCTTATACTTTCCTTTCTTCTCAGAAGAGCCTTTGTCCATACTACTAGAATACATTTCCAATGGAAAATCTTGAATTTCTTTCATTTGCATAAATGCTCGGGATTTTGAAAATCCAATTCTTTTGAACATCTTTGCAAGTAGCATTAAACTCATCAAAGGTTCTTAGCCATAAGCAACATGTGGGATTTCAGACAATCTGATTTCCTACTTGTTCAACATAACCATATTAAAGGACTGCGGGAGTTTGTCGAAGATCATATCCTCTAATCCCATAAATTATCTCAATTTATCTCTGCACCAAGAATTGGGATTTATGAATCCAATGATCTCTATCATATTCTTTGTGACTGGGTTTCCCTAGTCAACTTGGTGTCCACTTGTCCTCTTATATAGTAAGCTGTCTAGCAGCCTTATTGTATTCTGTAAACATCTCATATGAGATTTAACATCAGTAGTGAGAACTTGGGCAATTCTTTAGATAGTAAGCACAAACTTGAGATTCCTTTTCCATTCCAAACACTTTGAATTGGTCAAGAGATTCTTATTAAAGTCTTGGTAAGGTGGTTATAGAATGACATGAAAATAAAACATACATCATAATATTTCACACATTATAATATCATTAGATCAGGGCTTTCGATCTTTGATGATATTGCTCATCATTCAGTCAAATTTCATAGACCCCTCAATCTATAAAATTAGGAAATATGCTACTTCATATTTCTGATGAGCATTGGGTGCCTTATAATAAACATGCAATCTTCCATGCTAGGATAGTACCACACATGCACTACAAGGTGGATAGTAACTATCCATCACTGAACATCTCATGCATAACTCCTTATGTTAATCAGTGATTCCCAATTTTCTTGTGACCTCCAAGGATAACATGACTGTCACTGTGTCAGCCGTCATGTTCCTTGGTTAAGTAAAACCCATTATTCTCGGTTTTCATATGATCAAGTAGGAATATGCTCCCATGCTAGTTGACACTCCCTATCAGGCCATACACATTCCTATCTACTATAGAAAAAAAACACTAGGAGTTTAATTTAGACTGAATTATGTCCGATTCCTGTCAGAGAGACAAGACTCAGGCTAATTAATTCCTAGTCTTATTGATAATGGAAGGTCATAGGACAATATTATCCCGTAGGATAGATTAGCCCATTTAATTCACTTAATATTTTTCTTGAGGGAAAATAGAATATCATGAATAAATTATACATCTAATGCAGATATCAAAAGCATTCATAATATTTATCATTGTATCACATATATAGAACAATGTACAAAATCATCACATGATAATAGATCAAATTTCGTTTTAATTAGATCAAACTAATTCCAATGAACTCCCACTAGCCCCAGAAATCTTAATGGATCTAATCCAAGGGTACAAATGTTATTTTTTAACATCGGTGGGCTTTAGATGGTTCATTCATCCATATGATGGACCATTGGTCATACCAAGCACCATGGGCCCAGAATAACAATTATAAAGTGTCCATGTGCATCACTAAAGCCCATAAGTCAAAATAGACTATATTACCCTTTAATTCTCTACAAATTATTTTTAGTACATTAAGGTTCAACAACCCTAAGTCTAAAAGAAATTATGGAAGTCTTTAAACAACTCTCTAAGACCTCTACTACGGTCTATAAGTGTCACTCAAGCACTTCCCATAATCGTGAATATTGTTAGCTCACATCTATGCCAATTAAGACATAATTATCTTATAATCATGCAAGTAACATATTCCACGTAAAAATTTCAACATGGACTACATGAATCATGTCCAAAAGGGCTATACTAATGTGTTTTATTTAAACACAAACCTTTTATGTTTCAACAAAACACATATTGTGGGGTTTGATCCAATTATCCAAAATTTACACAAAAAAAACGATAATCACATTATCACAAGGGTTATGGACTTTTCTAAGCAACTAAAAGCTATAGCAAATCATCACATGAAATACATAATATAGCCACACAATGGGTCAACATGATCATGCTATCTTAGAAATCCTACAACTACTCTTGTAGAACGCCTTCCAAGATTTATTCTCCATGCGATCACAATCATCTTCGATCTTCAATATGATTTCTCTATAGAGAAAAACCAGCAACTCCTAATACTAAGATTATATCATATTCAAAATAAGAAACCTTGAGAAACCACCCAAAATAGGGTGTTCAAGGGGAGTACAACTCATAAGAAGAAAGAGAAGAGAATAGAGAGAGAAGAAGAAGGCATGATCATGGAACCCATCCACCATTCAACAAGAATATTTATTAACAATTCATCAACTATGAATAATAACATGGCATGACAAATTACTTAGAAAGTCCATAACCTCAACAAGAGTTTTGCAAACCTTAGGGAAACTCTTTCCCATATGGTTAAAGTCTCTATTAACATTTAATAGAAAAACCCTAGAGCAAAGAAAGCAAGCATGACAAGAATGAATTCTTAGGGTTTTTAGATCATCATTAAAAGAAAACAATTTTCCTTTAATGCTTGGAAAATCATTAAGAGAAACAATTTCTCTAAAATTTAATCTAACCTTAAAATTCATCCTCACATTCCTCAATTGATAAACAAATAGTAAACACCATATTAAATTCGGCTCGGCTAGGGATCTAATCTCTTCTATATTATTTCGATCTAATAACTATTAAAAGATCAAAATAAAAATCAGCAAATTGCTAATTTTTAATATCACTTTATATTGATTCAAAATCAATAATAGGTGAATTCAAAATTTTCCATAATGGCCAACTGCTTTAGGGATTATTTGATTTAACAATTAAATAAAATAATACCCTAAACACTAGTATTAAATGTCCATAAAATAATTGATCTCTATCAATTAAAATTTACTTGAGATAAAACCCTGTATCTCAACCAATGGCATTTATGTAATTACTTGATTAACTATTAATCAAATAAAAACTTATAAATACTATGTAGCCGAAAATTTTGAGCACATGTGATTGATCCAAATCAACTACAATAATTATGGTATTATTCCCATAAACTTTTTAGGGAACAATAAAAGATATCATAATTAACATTTAATTAAATGATAGCCTGTGGACTCGAAGCAAATAATTAAACAATTTAATTAAATCTCAGCCCGTGCTCTCGAATCAAATAATTAAACAATTTAATAGCATCCCATGCTCTCAAATCAAATAATGGAATTTAGGAAAATTTGAAAGCCTCTTGGAAAATAAATTTAGAAAACTCATTTTCCCGCTTTAGATTTTCGACTCAAGTTTTGACCCTCAAAACGATTGATTTTAGAAAAACTTTCTTCACGAAAGTTGTAGATATTTTCGACAGCTTTGAAACGATGTACTGACGGACCAAAATCGGACTTACGGTCACAAAGTTATGGCCGAAATACCGAAACTGTATCGATTCTTCTAATCAAATACAAATCCGAAAATCCATGAATCAATTTTAATCGAAATAAGCTTTAATCTCCAAGAAAACTTAAGCAAGGGTGTCTAACACCATGAGATTTATTAATTAACATTTAATAAATAAAATCTCATCTATTTATGCTAGCCAAAATATCAATGGGTATCTAAGTGGTATATATCAAAGGGAAAACTTGTCCTGGGCTCTCTAAAATAAATTAAACAATTTAATTTAATATTCTAAAAGGATTTCCAAATCCTTGAATGCTATAAACAAGATTTAGATATCTCTAAATACCTATCCCTTATGAAAAGATGTTTTGAAAAAATCCAAAACCAAAATTAGTATCACACTAATTTATAAGGGCTTGATCTCTCCCTCAATAACTAGAGGGATCCCTTAGGCCTAATAATAATTATCCAATAATCAAGAATCTAGAAGATTGATACATTAGGGCTACCAAAATTCATAGGGGAGGCAATCTTGATATAAATCTTGATTAAACTCAAAAATCAAAGAGAAGCATAGCCCTGGCTCTGATACCAATGAAAGTATGTCTCTTTTTAATTTTAGAAACACAGTTCTTGGGGGGCATACATCGAATCCCAAGATTTGACTAAGATTCTAATTGATTTTATTCAAGAAAGGTTAGAATAACATTCACCTTTACGACTTTGAAATTGTTAAGTCAAATCCACGTTAGAATAGTATTCGCAAAACTTCACAAGTGTCAAGTCTCCTGTCGATTCACACGAACCTTCTTTTTCCTTTAAAGCTTTCTCTAATGGAAGCTAATGGCCCTTCTAAATTTCCAGCTCTATGAATCTTGAATAAAGATCCAATCTTTATTGATCAAGAACCTTTCTTGATGAACAAGATGAATTCTTGCTTTTCCTCAAGATCCAATCAAGAAGACAAAAGAAGAGAGAGATGGGTGTGACCATACACCTCAAGGAGAGAGAGGGGAGAGCGTGAGGTTTTAGGAGAGGGAGAGAAGAAAAATTCTGGAGAATTATTTATCTTATAGGGCTGGGCTTCCAATCCTTTATATAAGTTCTCTCTTGGTTGGTTGAATTGTAATCCAATTATAATTCATTAACCTTATCCTAATCCAATTAGGATTCCTCAATAGTTTTCTTTATTGATTATTCTCCTAATCCAATTAGGATTAATCTTAAAAGAAACCAACCTTATCCATTAGTAACTAATCTTATCCTTATCCAACAAGGAATCTTGAATTAGTAACTAACTAATGGAATCCCTAACAATTAGGGAATCTTTAATTAGTAACTAACTAACCTTATCCAATAAGATGTTAATTAATTAGAAACTAATTAAAATAAAACTTCCTCCATAAAGTGGGCTGTAGCACCCCGGACTTTTTTCATCCTTAATGAATAGCACCTTCGTAGCTAATTGGCCGTTTTTGTAGTCTAATTAATAAATGAGGGAGAAATCGGAAATTTCAAAACGTCAGAAATGTTTATTTTCGAAAGACGAACCCAACGCAAGTTGAATCGTCAAAATCCGACGAGCGAGTCAAAAGATATGGTCAAAACAGTCCAGACATACAGAGCACCGATCGCTCGGTCCAGTCAGCGATCGATCGGTCCACAACCGATCGATCGGTAGCTATCGCACGGTCAGAAATTTTGTATGGGAAAATTTTCCAGAGAGTGAGTTTTTGACCGGTCGATCGGTCATAAACACCGATCGCTCGGTAGGCAACCGATCGATCGGTCATAACCACCGATCGCTCGGTCTTCGCGTTTTTGCAGAAATTTCAGTAAGGGCTTTATCGTCTTTTGGGGGTTAAACCCTTTCTCCTTAAGGCTTGCCCGAGCCTTAGGGCATCATTCACGATACTTAGAGAGATTTGGGAGATAAGAGAGAAGAGAAAAGGGTTTCCTAAACCTAGGTTGCTTTTGGAGAAGAAATCAAAGGGGTGAAGACCCTAGATCGTCCCAAGCACGTTTTCTTCAAGATTTCAACTCAAGCTCGTGTGGAGGTGCATTCTCCAAGCTAGGGCAGCACTCACTCACGTTTTGAAAGAGGTTTCTTCCCCCAACTCAAGTCCCCTTCAAGCAAAGGCTTCCTCCTTCCAAATAGAGCTTCTATTTCAAGGTTTCTTCAAGATCAAACCTTGATCTAAGGTTAGTACACCCTACTAACTTACCCTAGCAATAAATCTAGGTTTTCCTTATGAAATGTGATTTATGCTATTATGTTTGCCTCCCATATGAAATGTATCATCTCCAATGAACCTAAATAAGATAAGAAAAAGGTATGGATGTGTGTGGGTGTTGATGTGGCGATTGGATGCCGAGGTGTATGTTGGGTGATGTGTGTGATGGGAATGGTGGATGGGTACTTTACCAATAATGAACATACCTTGATTTTTGGATGGAAAGTAGGCACTAAAAAGAAGAAGATGAACTATTCAAATGTCACGTAGATTACTCAAATTCCTATATGGTTATACTGTGGATTGAATTGCTATACACTACTCTTCATGTCACATTGTCATCATGATATTACAAGTGCTACACACACCACACATGCATGCATGAAACCGGGTTTTCCAAGATTGTATTTGTATATGAAATGAAACAAGAACATGACAAGGAGGTTGGTAGCCCAAGGAAGGGTGCTAGCCTCTGACTCACAAGTGAAATGAAACAAGAACATGACAAGGAGGTTGGTAGCCCAAGGAAGGGTGCTAGCCTCTGGCTCACAAGTGAAATGAATCAAGAACATGACAAGGAGGTTGGTAGCCCAAGGAAGGGTGCTAGCCTCTGGCTCACAAGTGAAATGAATCAAGAACATGACAAGGAGGTTGGTAGCCCAAGGAAGGGTGCTAGCCTCTGGCTCACAAGTATACAAGTCAAGAACAAATCAAGACATGAAATACAAGACAAGACACGATACACATACATGATTTGACCGAGATACGAAAAAGGTTTTCGAGACATGAGTTTTACCGAGGTTTTTGCATTCATATACGCATGTCAAGATATGGCTATGTATCTTATGCTTTCACTATTGCTTTAAATTAATATCTTGTATTGCTCACTGTTGTTATGCGTTCGTTATTGTTATGGTTAGCTAGTAGTTTGTACTCGCTGAGTATTCCATGCTCAGCCGTACTTTTATGTCGGCAGGTACCGTGGATGTCCTCGACCCCGAGCCTTGGGTCGAGGAGGAGTATGTAGAGGAGAGGGAGCCACCTATCCCATGGCAGTCTCAGGAGGATGGGGACTTGGATGTGTGGCCGTATCTCGACTACTGTTGAGAGGAGAGGGTTAGAGAGTCCCTTTTTGTATTTTGATAGGTGGGCATGTCCACCTTTACTTTGATTGTATTTAGTATATGTTAACTTGGAATACTATATGGAGTAATAGAAGAAAAGAAAATGTTGGCTTATGCTTCCGCACTTATGTTTAGTTTCCGCGCTCTGATTATCATTGTATTATATTATGTGTAGCCTCTTGCATTACAGGATGGTTTGACAGGTACACGTAGTCACCTCTAAAGTATCCCTTAACTCCTAGGGGGTATTTTGGGGCGTGACATGGGCGTCCCACCCTAGGTGGGTCCCACTCCACACCCCCAAAGGGTTTCCAAAACCCTCTTGGTCACTTGAATTATTCTTTTATAATAATTCCCAATGGGTCCTACCCATTTGGTTTTTCACATCTAATGTAATTCCACCTTTTAGAGCTTCACTATACCAAATAGTGATTACTTAGAGAAATTAATTAATTTAATTATAAATTAAATTAAATACTTTAAGAAGGTCCTTGTTTGTGGGATCTAAAGGGATCTCCTATTTCCGGTTGTGGGACCAAGTACTTCACCTTTTTGGTTGAAGCATTGTTACTAGGAAACACCTTTCCTATACTCCATTAGAATTATAGAATGTTATCTAAGTCCCTGGACTTCCACCAATCACAATTAATGTCCATTAACACAATGTGATTAACCTCCAGAAATTAGAAAATTGCTTGTAAGTACCATCTCACAATATATTTACAAATAAATCCTTCCACATTCCGATATCACTTGTAAGCTTCCGGGATTGGAACAATTCCACTGTCTTAGTCCCTAGCTTATGAATAGAACTCTTGTAAATCCTTTCATTGAACTGAACCTCCAAAACACTTTTGAAGAAAACATTAGAAAAGAACTAACATATATATTTATATATACTTTTCCATATTAAAAATATCAACTTCGATAAAGACCATTTTACCGAAAAGCACCAGTACTGGATTTAACAGTTCAGTTCAACAAGTATCACCTTGATATCATTATCTCCAATTAAGGAGTTGTGGATTCCTTATTGAGTGTTTACACACTTCTCCAAACATAGTGTACATGACCCAACGTACCCGGAGTTAGTCCTGTGTATTGGACATTGCCGATTGGCACATCAAAGCCATATAGACAAATGTCCGAGAAGATGTTAACCTCTCAGGTCTAAGGACAATTTTTCAAATGGATAACCCTAATACAATCTGACAGTGTATTCCATAGGGTATCCACTAGTGACCCCGTTCAGTATTATGTACTTGCTACATATACTCACATGTTAGTCAAGAGTCACCACTCTCTGTGAATGAGATTCATCACACTATCTCATAGAACTACACATGTGCAAGCCATGATGAAGTACGGGGCCCAACCAGTACTCTAGAGGCTTCGAACAATATTAGGTTTACAAGGAACCGGAAAATCATATCTCCTCGCAACCTTTGCATGATTTTCCTACAATGTTACCTATGGAACTTTATGTCATCATCATATGAGACAGTAATTAATATAAATACCCTTTATAGTTGGTTGTGTGAATATGATGTTTGTCTAATCAACATAGAAAAGTCTCTTATTGGCTTTTGAGGGCATATATGTCCAACAGTTAAAGCCTATATGCAAGATCAAGTCCAAGTCAAAGTCATTCAAGCTCACATCATCAAGTTGACATAAGCTCAAGCATCAAGATAAAGATGAAGATGAAGGAGATGGATCATCACAAAGCACTATCAGATCCATAAGTGAAGTGAAGACTCTCAAGGTTCATTTTGTCTTAGTTTAAGTTGAGAGTGTTTAGAACTTTTATAAAAGTCCTCATTAGATGGTTTGGATGAAAAGCATAAATACCTTAGATTGACCATAGGTCCCTTGAACTAACATTAAAATATGATTAAAGGCCTTAAAAGATGTTAATTATACTCATAAAGGTTAAGTACAAAACCTTGGAATAAAATCTTATCTTAAAGGTTTTGAAAATAGATTCTGCAAATAAAATTAGCCTATCCAGTCGATCACATAGGCCATCTAGCCGATTAGGCAGACCATCCAGTCGATCAAGCAAGCCTTGTGATTGACTGGATAGAACAAATTTTGAAAAAATTTGTCTGCATGTTCTGTTAGTGTTGGAAACCTCTTTGAATCCATGTTAGATCATTCTAATGATCATTATGAGTTATTAATCATGTTTATCTATCATTCTAAAAGTAAGCCAAGTGGCCGTGGACATCATTCCAATCTTTAAAATCAAGAAAATTGAATTTCTGTGTTTTTTGTGCAAAAAATACACTATCCAGTCGATCAGAAGGGTCTTGTGATCGACTGGATAGACCAAGTTCAAGAAAATTGAATTTCAGTATTTTTTGTGCAAAAATATGCTATCCATCCGATTAGAAGAGTTTCCTAATCGACTGGATAGTCCAAGTTTCTCAAAACTCGGTTCTGGCCATTTTTCCCAAAACCAGATTTTGTCGGGACCCTTTTTGACCATGATAGGAATTAGGACTCGACTGTTAGAGATGAAAATGTGCCCCTTTAAATTTTAAGTGGAATAGGCTTTTGAATCACCTAATTTCATTACGCCAATCAAAAGTTATGATAAAAATACAGAAGGTGACAAAAACTTTGCTCTACCCAGTCGCGAAATGGACCAATCAACTTCGGAAGCCTTTTTGGCCCTGAAAAACGAAGAATTGGGACTTGACCATTATAGACCACATTGTTCCCCTTTTAATTTTAAGTGGAAAAGGCTTTTAAATCACCCAATTCCAGTAAGGGAATCAATAGTTATGGTCGAAACTCTAAGAGGCAAAAACAGAGTTCTATCCAGCCGATCGGGTAGAGCATCCAGTCGATTAGGAGGACCATCCAGTCGATCATACAAGCCTTGTGATCGATGGGATAGAGTAAAAAATGCCTAGAACGTGATTTTTACTGTAACGGCTATATTTTTAACGGCTCCTTTCGCATTTAATGCTTCTCCAACAGCTATATTATTGAATGCACTATAAATTGAGATAGTTTATGAACTAAAATAACAAGAGTGATCAATCTATCAATTCTCAATCATTCACCAAGATCCAAAACTTAAATCTATCATGAAAATTTTGAAATCCCCAATACTCTGTTTTTGAGCTAAAATCCAATCCATCTTTTGTGAGATTTCTTAGAGTTTGTTATTCCACTCTTATCTAACTCTTAAAGGAGTTTGTATTTCGAATTCAAGATCCAAAATCTCTACATTGTAAAGGTTCATCCTTAGCCTTAAAGGATTGTGAAGGTTTGCTCCTAAGCCATAAAAGGATTGTGTAACAGTTCATCCTCAACCCGTAAAAGGATAGTAAAGGTGGTCTCCTAGCCTGCAAGGGAGTGTAACGGTTTACTCTTCACCTGGAAGAAGAGGACACGGTTTGGGAATAAAATCGTGGGGAATCCTTGGAGCAGGAATAGTTCAAGGCGGGGACGTAGGCAGGTTGCCGAACCTCGTGAACAATATCCGATGTCAAGTATTTGCATCTCTCTAAATCTCTCTATTTGACTGATTTCCATTATTGTTTACACTATTGTTCAATCAAACTTGTTAGATTCTCTATTTCCCTTTAAGTTGCCTTCAAGTTGAAATTCGGCTTAGGGAATTGTAGAGCCCCGAAACTTTTTGTATATGCCATGGGATGTGTGTCAAGGCATGGTGTCTTGTAATCTCAATTTCATGAAATGAGAATTTGAAACTTTGATGGAATTGTGTCAAAAATGCTATAATTAATTAGATAAATTATTTAATAAAGCCTATCAGCTTTAAAGAGGTCCTAGTCAAGTTTAGAAGATGTTAGAATAGAAGTAGAATGGGTCCAAATAGTAGGAATGGGTGAAAAATGGACCCAGTGTCACCGATCGCTCAGTCCATTGTAGCGATCGATCGGTCCACAACCGATCGATCGGAGGCTATCGACTGCTTAACTTTTTTGTATGGAAAATTTTTCCAGAGAGCTTGTTTTTGACCGAGAACTCGGTCAATATCACCAGTCGCTCAGTAGGCAACCGAACGCTCGGTCCTGATCACCGATCGATCGGTCTATTGTGTTTTTGCAGAATTTCATTAAGGGCTTTTTCGGTATTTGGGTGTTATACCCTTTACATATAAGGCTCGCCCGAGTCTTTAGGGCTCATTCTCAACACTTAGAAGATTTGAGAGATAAGGAGAGAAGAGAAAGGGGTTTCTAAACCTAGGGTTTTCTTTTGAGGAGGAATCAAAGGGTTGAAGACCCACAATCATCCTCAATCTTGTTCTTCTTCAAGTTCTCGACTCAAGCTCGTGAGGAGCACTTTTCCAAAGCTAGGGCAGCGACTTACGTACGTTTTGCAAGGGGTTCTTCCCTCATTTGTCAAGGTTGGTACCTTTTACTACCCTCCTAGTTCATACCTTCTTTTCTTCCTTCTTCTTTATAGTTTCCCTAATGTATGAACCTAATGTGATGAATTGTTGGTTGTTGGATGTGAATGGACGATTGGATGCCGTGTGTATGGTTGTGATGAATGAAATGGGGAGGGCATTGTATCCATAATGAACATACATGTGTGATGTGAGCATCAACCCACCTAGAAAAGCATGATGTAAGTTTAATAAATAATGAACACACCCCATGTTTGATGAAATGCCAAGGTGAATAAAATGAGTTATAAATTAAGAAATGCATGCTTAATTAATTATGGAAATTACTAGGGCCCATGATAGTGTGTTTTCTTGTTTTCCCTAAATAGCATGAATATTGACTTACTCAGATTATTGATGTTATATGTATTGTGAATTACCCAATTGTCATATTCAAATTCAAATGCAAGTATGCACACAATTCTACGAGCACGGCATGCATGACATGATTCACCGAGGTTTTTCAAGAACGAGAATTAGTGGTGGGAAATATCCTACGATATGTTTTACCTCACTTTTGGCAAGAACAAGACTAGCATGCATAAAGAAGGGTCTCCCTTCCCTCGCAAGTACATATCATAAAGAAGGGTCTCCCTTCCCTCGCAAGTACATATCATAAAGAAGGGTCTCCCTTCCCTCTCAAGTGCATATCATAAAGAAGGGTCTCCCTTCCCTCTCAAGTGCATCTTACAAGTGCGTCTCACAAGTCCAAGCAAGCACGCATGACACGCATGACATGACACACTCTACAAGATCAAGCAAGATAAACATGACAAGATTTCAAGCACGCAACAAGTATTTTAAGTCAAGTCAAGTGCACAACTATTTCAAGAGGTTTTATTGGTTTTTCTGTGATGCAAGCATGAATATAAATTATTTTACTTCCTTGTTATTACATGAATTGTTTCCTGCATTATAGTATGAATTGTTTTCTGCTTTATATTTTGTGATTGTTACGCTATGACTGTTGGTTAGTAGTATTCCATGCTCAGCCGTACTTCTTATGTAGAGCCTCAGACTTTTTCATGCTTAATACATGACACTTTCGTTGTCATTTTGCCTTTCTAAGAGGTATAATTAATAAATGAGGAAGAATTTGGAAATTTCAAAATGTCAGAATTTTTCCTCTTCGAAGTACGAACACAACGCAAGTTGAATCGTCAAAATCGGACGAACGAGTCAAAAGATATGGCCAAAACAGTCTGGACCTGTAGGAAATCGTAGCTCGGGTATGCACTAAGGATGTGCTCTGACGTCGTACTCTGATAACGTAGCACAGACAACGTACTCTGATAACGTATACTGTGTGCATCCGTTGTGCAGCTCACCACGGGCACGTTGTGCAGCTCACCACGGGTACGTTGTACAATTCACCACGGGCACGCTGTACATAAGACAACGGACAACGTGTTCAACACTGTCCACAACGGACAACGTGTTCAGCACTATCCACAATGGACAGCGTGTTTGGCACTATTCACAGCACTACGGGCTCAGCACTACGCACGACACGAAGTGACAACGGGCTCGGCACTGTTCACAACGGACAACGTGTTCAGCTCTAGGCACAACACAACAGACAATGGGTTCGGCACCTTTCACAGCACCACGAGTTGGCACTGTTCACAGCACCACGAGTTAGCACTGTTCACAGCACCATGAGTTGGCACTGTTCACAGCACCACGAGTTGGCACTGTTCATAGCGCCACGAGTTAGCACTGTTCACAACACAATGAGTTCGGCACTCGTGTGTTTACAGAAATTTAGTAAGGGTGTTATGGTCCTTTGTCAGTTCACTCTTACCTTAAGAGTTTAACCCGAGCCTTTAGGGCATCATTCGACACTTAGAGAGTTGGAGAGAATAGGAGAAAGGGGAGAAGGCGATTCCAACCTAGGGTTTCCTCTTGGAGAGAAATCAAAGGGTTTTGAAACCCTAGATCAACCTCAAGCCGTATTCTTCAAGATTTCGGCTCAAGCATTCGCGGGACTCGTGATCCAAGCAAGGGCAGCACCTTACAGTCGTTTGGAAGAGGGTTTCTTCCTCATCTCTCAAGGTCGGTACTTTTTACTACCCTCCTAGTTATAGTTCTTCTTTCCCCTTCTTTTCTCTTCATTTTCTTTCATTTACATATGTGCTATGAGATGGATGAATGGTGAATGGAGAATGGTAAATGGTGAATGGTGAATGGAGATAGAATGGGCGATTGGATGCCAATGGTTATGTGTGATGAACAAATGGGGAAGGGCATTGTTCCAATAATGAACATACATGTATGATTTGAGTAAAACCCATCTAGAAAAGCATGTTGTAGGGTAAATCCATAATGAACACACCATGTTTGATGAAATGCCAAGGTGAATAAAGTGAGCTGAAAATTAGTAAATGCATGCCTAATAAATTCTGAATATTGCTAGGGCCTATGATAGTGTGTTTCCTGCTTTCCCTAAATGATGTGAATATTACATTGCTCAATCATTGATGCTATATGTGTTGTGAAATTACCCAAATGTCATGTTTAAATTTAAATGCAAGTATGTACACGGTTCCCACGAGCACGGCATGCATGGCATGATTTATCGAGGTTTCCAAGAAGATGGATGGAGGTGGGGCATATCCTACGATATGTTTTAGCTCGCTTTTCACAAGAAGACAAGAACCAACATTCCACGAGGGGCCTCCCCTCACTCACAAGTGCATATCATAAAGAAGGGTCTCCCTTCCCTCGCAAGTACATACATGTCATAAAGAAGGGTCTCCCTTCCCTCGCAAGTGCATTGCATAATGAAGGGTCTCCCTTCCCTCTCAAGGCATCTCACAAGTGCATCTCACAAGTTACATGATCACAAGCAAGCATGCATGACATGACACGACATACAAGAATCAAGCAAGATAGACAAGACAAGCTTTCAAGTACGAAAAGATATTTCAAGTCAAGCCAAGTGCACGATGTTTTCAAGAGGATTTATCGGTTTTCTACGAATTACAAGCATGATTATAAACTATTTTACTTCCTTGTATGATATGAATTGTTTCCGCTTGACATATATGAATTGCTCTTGATTATGTATTGCCATTTCTATGCTATAATTGTTGGTTAGTATTTAGTACCCGCTGAGTATTCCATGCTCAGCCGTACTTCTTATGTCGGCAGGTTCTGAGGGAGCCGCTGCTCCATTTGATGTTTGTGCTCCGGGTCCATGGGTGGAAGAGGAGTACGTCGAGGAACCTTTGGAGGAACCTCCAGTAGAGGGTTACCATTAGGTGGTGGTAGATTCTGAGTGGATTAGCTGTGGGTGAGATGAGAGTTATATCCATGTATTTTGGCGGGCATGTCCGCACTTTCTTTTGATCACTTTTTGTATAAACTTGGATTTGCGTATGTATATACATAGAGGTTTGGTAGTCTTCCGCTGTGCTATGTTAGAGTATGTTTCCGCTGTTTATATCCTCTATTGTATATGCTCTGTGGGTTTTTGCAGGTTGGGTTGTCAAGCAAGTCATGAAATCCATGATTAGTCGTCCAAAGTTCACTCTAATTCCTAGGGTGGGTTACGGGTCGCGACAGAAGTGGTATCAGAGCCTAGGCTTTAGGTCTCTAGGGTCACTTAGAATCTTATACCACGGCTTGACAAGAGCATATGTCAGGAAACAGGTTAGGAAGAAAGTAAGTCGGAAGAGAGTCTTGATCCAAGTGTAAGACTAAACTTTAGTCTTGTCAGAATGGTTGTTTCAACCAAGTACGAGCCTTAGGAACGCTAGAACACCAAAGTATAAATATTATAAATACTCTGATGACTTAATGCGATGTACATTAGTATTATACAACTAATACAAATTGAATTATTGTGAAATGGCATTGAATTAAACTGTGGTTTCAAGTTAGACTCATGTGGTGTTATTATTCTCAGGACTTTAGTCATGAGACGGAACACACGGGGTCGTGGACCACATACCAGAGCTTCCTCTTCTTCACGGGATGAGGATGAGCAGCCGGACCTCTCTCAGGTCTTAGGCTCTATTGCTGAGACACTCGCCATACTGGCGGCTCGGCAGGCTATACCGGCATCAGCGGCACCTACTCCACCGCTCGCAGCTCCAGTACATCGTACTGCCGGAGTTGAGGCATTCAGGAGATTGAGGCCTCCACCATTCCATGGGAGTGTGGACCCTCTTGCTGCGGAGGCGTGGATCCTACAGATGGAGAAGATCTTTACGGTCCTCTCACCTACAGAGGAGGAGAGAGTAGCAAGGGCAGCTTTCATGCTAGAAGGCGAAGCCCACCATTGGTGGTTGTCCGCACTGAGGACGAGAGATTTGACCATGCAGGGTCTACCTTGGACTTGGGAGGAGTTCAAGGATACTGTTTACAAGAAGTATTTTCCAATTGGAGCACGGGAAAAGAAAGAGAGAGAATTCATCAACCTTGAGCAAGGTTTGATGTCGGTGGCACAATACAAGGCCAAGTTCTCGGAGTTGTCGAGATTTGCGCCTCATATGGTTGCTACTGAGGCAATGAAGGCGAGAAGATTTGAGCAAGGGCTCAAGGATGTGATTATGGAGAAGGTTTCCGTTTTCAGGCATACTACCTACCCTGAGGTAGTAGACAAGGCCTTATTGGTCGAGGCCAATTCGGAGATAGTATCCAAGAAGAGGGAGTTGGTAAGAGGCCAAGCTAGTAGTTCAGCACCTCCAGAGAGGCGGACTCGTTATCAGTATGCGTGGCCAGCACCATCGATGAGGCCTTCTTATGCGCCTCCAGCTCCACGGCAGTATGTGCCTCAGGCACCGAGACCTCAGGCTCTTCCAGCCCCACGGCCTGTTGCACCTCAGACGATGAGGTATGCTCCACTTCCGGCCCCTCCGACTTATACACACGAGGTCTGCACTTCATGCGACCGAAGGCACCTGGCAGGGGATTACCGAAGGGCATCGGGTGGATGTTTTCATTGTGGTCGCCAGGGCCATATGATCAGGGATTGCCCCAGTCGGCATTTACCAGGCCAGTCTCAGGGGATTAGTCCACCAGCACGCCCAGCAGGATCATATCAGGCGTCATCTCAGACTACCCGGTCTACGCCTCAGTCTCGCCAGGCAAACCAGGGGCGAGTTTTTGCCTTGACAGAGGGTGATGCACTTGCATCTGACGATGTAGTGCAAGGTACGCAGTTGTAGCTCATTTAATTATCCGTGAATTGAACTGTTAAATAGTAATTGATTATGTATGTACTTGGCATGTTATAGATGTATATATACCTACATGTATACACTGTTGATGCATGGATTAACTCCGCTAGTTAAAATTTCAGGAACCCTACTAGTCAATGAGTGTTTGGCTCGAGTGTTGATTGATACCGGGTCTACTCATTCGTTTGTCTCACCGAGTTTTTCAGAAGGCTTTTCTGTAGAGCCAAGTCAGCTAGAACTGGAGTTAGCCATTTCGACTCCTCTCGGTAAAACAGTATTGACAGATAAAGTGTATAGAAATAGTATGGTCCAAGTTGGAAGCCACGAGTTGGCGGTTGATCTCATTGTCCTTGGATTCCAAGACTTTGATGTTATATTGGGAATGGATTGGTTAGCACCACATCATGGGCATGTAGCTTGCTTTGAGAAAATGGTACTCTTCAAGCCAGTAGAAGGAAAACCATTCCACTTTCACGGGTTGAAAAGCAGATGTATTGCTCGCTTTGCGGCATTGAGCTTAGTGAACCCCGAGGCAAAGGACTCTTCGACTATTCCGGTTGTGAGTGAGTTCCTGGATGTATTTCCAGAGGAGTTGCCAGGATTGCTTCCAAACAGGGAGATTGAGTTTATGATCGAGCTTGCACCAAGCACAGCTCCTGTTTTCAGGGCTCCGTATAGAATGGCCCCTATTGAACTCAAAGAGTTAAAGACTCAGTTGGAGGAATTGCAAGGCCTTGGCTTCATTCGACCAAGTGTCTCACCGTGGGGTGCCCCGGTGTTGTTTGTTAAGAAGAAAGATGGCTCGATGCGGATGTGCGTCGATTACAGGCAATTGAACAAAGTCACCATAAAGAATAGGTATCCCTTGCCTAGGATTGATGACTTGTTCGATCAGTTGAAGGGAGCGAGATTTTTCTCGAAGATAGACCTTCGATCGGGTTATCACCAGTTGAAGATTAAGGCGGAAGATGTTCCCAAAACTGCTTTCAGGACTCGGTATGGGCACTACGAGTTCTTGGTGATGCCTTTTGGACTCACGAATGCGCCGGCAGCCTTTATGGATTTGATGAACCGGGTGTTCCGGCCATACCTTGATAGGTGCGTGATTGTTTTTGTTGATGACATTTTGGTCTCTTCCCAGACATGGGAAGATCACACACGCGACCTATGCCTTGCTTTGGAAATGCTAAGAGAGCACAAGCCATACGCCAAACTTAGCAAGTGTGAGTTTTGGTTGGAAGAGGTGGAATTCATAGGCCACGTTGTTTCGGCAGAAGGTATCTCGGTAGATCCGAAGAAGATTGAAGCAGTTATGAGTTGGGCGAGGCCCAAGAGTGTTACTGAGATACGCAGTTTTCTTGGATTGGCAGGCTACTACAGGAGATTCGTAGAGGGTTTCTCTAGCCTTGCGGCACCGCTCACTTACCTGACAAGGAAGAACGCCAAGTTTGTATGGAGGGATAAGTGCGAGATCAGTTTCACGGAACTGAAGAAGAGGCTTACTACAACCCCTGTCCTTACTGTGCCATCTGGACCTTATGGGTATGAGGTGTATAGTGATGCCTCACACGTTGGACTTGGGTGTGTACTCATGCAGGACAAGAAAGTCATTGCCTATGCATCAAGGTAATTGAAGGAGCATGAGAAGAATTATCCCACGCACGACTTGGAGCTTGCAGCGGTCGTGTTTGCACTTAAGATTTGGCGTCATTACCTTTATGGGGTGGAGTTCTATGTGTTCACCGATCACAAGAGTCTCAAGTATCTCTTTTCCCAAAAGGAGCTGAATCTAAGGCAACGGCATTGGATGGAATTTTTGAAAGACTATGATTGTACCATTCAATACCACCCTGGCAAAGCAAATGTAGTGACTGATGCTTTGAGTAGAAGACCTCAAGGGTTGTTAGCACGCATGTTAGTTCAAGAATGGAAGCTACTAGAGGATTTGGCAAATCTGGACATCAGTGTGAATAACTCTATCCGTGGTCCTATCTTGGCAAATGTTACGGTTTGGCCGTACATTATAGATTTGATCCAAGAATATCAAGCCATGGATGCGGAATTGTTGGCTTATCGGGACAATGAAGTTACTAAAGCTAGTGAGGACTTCTCTCTCACTAGTCGGGGTGCTATCACATTTAAAGGAAGGTTGTGTGTTCCGGCCAACGTGGATCTTCGACGAGAGATCATGGATGAGGCACATCCTTCGAAGTACACAGTGCATCCAGGGGGTACAAAGATGTACCGGAACCTCAAGAGTCGCTTTTGGTGGCGGAATATGAAGAGGGAGGTTGCAGAATATGTAGCACGGTGCTTGGTGTGTCAACAGGTAAAAGCAGAACTGTAGCACCCCGGACTTTTTCATCTTTAATGAATGGCACCTTCATAGCTAATTGGCCGTTTTTGTAGTCAAATTAATAAATAAGGGAGAAATCGGAAATTCCGAAACGTCAGAAATGTTCGTTTTCGAAAGACGAACCCAACGCAAGTTGAATCGTCAAAATCCGACGAGCGAGTCAAAAGATATGGTCAAAACAGTCCAGACATACAGAAGACCGATCGCTCGGTCCAGTCAGCGA
This sequence comes from Tetracentron sinense, assembly GCA_015143295.1. Lineage (NCBI taxonomy): Eukaryota > Viridiplantae > Streptophyta > Magnoliopsida > Trochodendrales > Trochodendraceae > Tetracentron > Tetracentron sinense. The sequence goes on from JABCRI010001444.1 coordinate 28,348, forward strand.
TCGATCGGTCCATAACCGATCGATCGGTAGCTATCGCACGGTCAGAAATTTTGTATGGGGAAATTTTCCAGAGAGTGAGTTTTTGACCGGTCGATCGGTCATAAACACCGATCGCTCGGTAGGCAACCGATCGATCGGTCATAACCACCGATCGCTCGGTCTTCGTGTTTTTCAGAATTTTCATTAAGGGCTTTTTCGTCTTTTGGGGGTTAAACCCTTTCTCCTTAAGGCTTGCTCGAGCCTTTAGGGCTTCATTCACAGAACTTAAGGGATTTTGAGAGATAGAGAGAAAGGAGAAGGGGATTTGCAACTAGGGTTTTCCATTTGGAGAAGGAATCAAAGGGGTTTAAGAACCCTAGCTCACCCCAACTCGAGTTGCTTCAAGTTCAAGGCCCAAGCTCGTGTGGGGACTCATTCTCCAAGCTAGGGCAGCAACCCAAGCACGTTTTTGAAAGGGGTTTCTTCCCCAACTCAAGCTTCTTTCAAGCAAAGGCTTCATCTTTCAAGTTGGAGCTTCAATCAAGGCCCCTACCAAGGATCAAGCCTTGATTCAAGGTTAGTACACCCTACTAACTTTCCCTAGCAATAACCTAGGTTTTCTAGTGTAAATGGTGATTATATATATTATGCTTTTCCTTCCCTATGCATTGTATTAACTCAACAAATATAAACAAGATAAGGGGAATGGAATAAATGTGTGGATGGGATGTCGATTGAGGCGATTGGATGCCGTATGGATGTTGTGTGATGTGTGAAAAGGAAAATGGAAGATGGGCACTTTACAAATAACGAATGTACCTTGATGTCTTGATGAAAAATACGCACTAAATAAGGGAAATGGAAGGACTAAGAAATGTGGCCCACCGTGTGTTTGATAAAATGACTAAACAAGGGATAAACGGACTTAATGAAGAAAATGGAAATAGAAATTGTGTAAATTTTCTTGGAAATGATAAATTGCTCAATTGTGCTATATGTTGCCTAAATTTTCATACCACTATGTTAAGGATTGAAATGCCATATTCATGTGATCCGCCCATTCAAGTATGTCATCATGATTACCACTATTGACAAGCACACAAGCACGCATGCATGCATGAATTGGGTTTTCCAAGAGTAATTGTGCATAATAAAGCAAACAAGAAAATGAAACATGACAAGGAGGTTGGTAGCCCAAGGAAGGGTGCTAGCCTCTGGCTCACAAGTGAAATGAAACAAGAACATGACAAGGAGGTTGGTAGCCCCAGGAAGGGTGCTAGCCTCTGGCTCACAAGTGAAATGAAACAAGAACATGACAAGGAGGTTGGTAGCCCCAGGAAGGGTGCTAGCCTCTGGCTCACAAGTGAAATGAAACAAGAACATGACAAGGAGGTTGGTAGCCCAAGGAAGGGTGCTAGCCTCTGGCTCACAAGAGAAATGGAACAAGAACATGACAAGGAGGTTGGTAGCCCAAGGAAAGGTGCTAGCCTCTGGCTCACAAGTATACAAGTCAAGAACAAGTCAAGACATGAAATACAAGGCAAGACACGATACACATACATGATTTGACCGAGACACGAAAAAGGTTTCCGAGACATGAGTTTTACCGAGGTTTTTGCATTCATACCCGCATGTCAAGATATGGCTATGTATCTTATGCTTTCACTATTGCTTTAAATTAATATCTTGTATTGCTCACTGTTGTTATGCTTTCGCTATTGTTATGGTTAGCTAGTAGTTTGTACTCGCTGAGTATTCCATGCTCAGCCGTACTTTTATGTCGGCAGGTACTGTGGATGTCCTCGATCCCGAGCCTTGGGTCGAGGAGGAGTATGTAGAGGAGAGGGAGCCACCTATCCCATGGCAGTCTCAAGAGGATGGGGACTTGGATGTGTGGCCATACCTCGACTACTGTTGAGAGGACAGTGTTAGAAAGTTCCTTTTTGTATTTTGATAGGTGGGCATGTCCACCTTTACTTTGATTGTATTTAGTATATGTTAACTTGGAATACTATATGGAGTAATAGAAGAAAAGAAAAAGTTGGCTTATGCTTTCGCACTTATGTTTAGTTCCGCGCTCTGATTATCATTGTATTATGTTATGTTTAGCCTCTTGCATTACAGGATGGTTTGACAGGTACACGTAGTCACCTCTAAAGTATCCCTTAACTCCTAGGGGGTATTTTGGGGCGTGACAGAAGTGGTATCAGAGCTCTAGGCATTAGAGTCCATAGGGTCACTTAGATGATGAACAAGGTATTAGAATCACCTTAGAGAGTTGTATTCCAAGTGTAGACTAACAAGTTAGTCTTAGTCAAAATGGGTTGAACTTCAACCGAACATAGAGTCCTACGCTAGGAACACGGATTGTATGTTATGCTATTGTGTTATATACCATGTGTACATTATTTGTGTTGTACTTATTAAATGTGCTTGATGAATATGTATTAAGTGAATTGCGAAATTGTGCTAAATGCGTATCCAAGTTAGACTCATGTTGTATTGTCGTTCTCAGGAGAAATCATGAGACGCAATACTCGGGGTCGCGGGTACAACACGAGGGGTAATGGAGGTGATGCTCCATCGGGTGATGATCAACCCGACTTTGCCCAAGCATTCGCATCCATAGCCGAGACCTTGGCTATGTTGGCGGCAAGGCAACCGGCCACCCCGCCTAATGCGGCACTTATACCGGCTCCTCCTAATCGAGCCCAAGCCGGGATAGAAGCTTTCCGGAGGATGAGGCCTCCAACTTTTTGTGGAAGCATTGATCACTTATTGCCGAGGGTTGGATTCGGCAACTTGAGAAGATATTCTCGGTTTTGGCACCTACGGAAGTAGAGAGGGTCACATGGGCTGCCTTTATGCTTGAAGGCGAGGCCGACCATTGGTGGAAGTCTGCACTTCGGACCCGAGAGTTGACCCGGCAAGGCCAAGAATGGACATGGGAGAATTCTTGGACGTTTTCTACAAGAAATACTTTCCGGTTGGGATGAAAGAAAAGAAAGAAATTGAATTTATTACCTTGGAGCAAGGTAATATGTCTGTAGCGGCTTACGAAGCCAAGTTCTCAGAGCTATCTCGATTTGCTCCACACATGATAGCTACCGAGGCTAGAAGGCCCGGAAATTCGAGAGAGGGGTTGAAGGCCTCCTCAAGGATCGTGTCTCAATGTTCCGACAGGAGACATATTCAGAAGTTGTGGACAAAGCATTGTTGGCCGAGTCTAATTCCGAAAGAGTTCTTTAAGAGAAGAGGAATAGAGAAGGGACAGTCTAGTAGTTCAGGGGAGAAGAGAGCTAGGACTATGTCTTATCAGTCCGCCGGGCTGGCTCAGTCACAGAGGAGGTACTCGGCACCACAGGCCCCCCGCCCTTTTTCTCCACCGGCTTTTCGCCCGGCTACCTCGTATGCTCCTCTCGCCCCGCAGTGACTCAGGCTACGGGTATACTCCTCCCACTTATTCACATGATGTCTGCACCCTTTGTGGAAGGAGGCATCCAGCAGGGGAATGTCGGAAGGCTACAGGAGGCTGTTTTCATTGTGGCGACCAAGGCCCATGATCGGGATTGTCCCCGACGTCTAATGCCAGCTCAGTCTTCGGGGAGCAGGCCCCCGATTAGGCAGACATCTCAGCCTAGCTTTCTCAGGCTTCGAGGGCCTCACAGTCTGCCCGGCCTCCTCGCCCAGCCACTCAGGGTAGAGTTTTTGCTCTATCGGAAAGAGACGCACCTGCATCCGACGATGTCGTGCAAGGTACGCGAGAATTTGATTTTAAGTTGTATAAAATTTTGTGGTTTGTTATGCGATTAGTTATACTGAGGGTTACCTATGTATGATGCTTGTTATTATTTGAAATCTACCTTATATTAGTTACTTAATCGCACAGGCGCTTTATTAGTGAACGAAGTGCTTCGCTCGAGTGTTGATGCCACAGGATTCTACTCACTCTTGTCAGCCCCAAGTTTTGTTAAAGGCTTTGCGACTCGAGGCCTACTAAGTTGGAGCGGGTAGTTGACCATTGCAACTCACTCGGCAAGTCGGGGTTTGATAGGATAGGTATTCAGGGATAGTGTGGTTCAAGGGGGGCGAATGAAGTGTTAGCCACCTTATCGTCTGGGTTTACAATGTTAGACTTTGACGTCATTCGTTGGTATGGGAGTGTTGGCAGCAGCACGGGCAGTTGGTGTTTGAAAAGATGGGTGAATTTCAAAAGCCGGAAGGGCGGTAAGAAGCCTTGTTCACTTCCGAGGATGAAGAGGAGAGGGACATTGTCGCCTAGCAGCCGTTGAGTATAGCACACCCAGAAGCACAAAACTCATCGGCTATTCAGTGGAGTGAGTTCTTAGAGGTGTTACGGAAGAACTTACCGGAACCTCCTGATAGAAGAGATGTAATTCGATTCTAGAGCTGGACTCCGGGTACGCTCCGATTTCAGGCACATATAGAATGGCCTATAGAGCTTGAAGGAAGGAAGAGAAAGCAGATTGAGGAGTTACAACAACTTGGTTCCTCATCAACAGAGTGTCTATCAGTGGGGAAGCTCCGGTTCTCTTGTGAAGGGAAGAAGGAGGGTCTATGAGGTGGGATAGACTACCGTCAGTGAAACAAGGTAACTATCAAGAATCGTTATCCTTGCAAGGATAGACGACTTGTTTGACCAAATCAAGGGAAGAGCGAGATCTTCTCCAAAATTGTCTTGAACGGTGGTAGCAACAATTAAGCGTAAGGTGGAAAATGTTCAGAAGACGGCTTTCAGGGACTCGGTATGGGCATTACGAGTTCCTTGTATGCCTGGGGGATGAGAATGCGACGGCGGCATTCAGGATTTGAACCGGGTGTTACGATCTTACTTGGATCGATGCGTGATTGTATTCATGATGACATTTTGGTGATTCCAGACAGGGAAGATACGCACGAGACCTCCGCCCTGCTCTGGAGGATGTGACGACGAGCATAGGCTATATGCCACAATTGAGTAAGTGCGAGTTATTGGGTTAGAGGAAGGTCGCATTTTCTTGGACGGGGCTGCGGTACGAGGGGCACTACTTGTAGATACAGCAAGGTTGAGGGCAAAAGAGTCATGAGTTTGTGAGGGCCAAAGAGCGCACGGAGCTAAGTAGTTTCCTCGGATTGCAGGCTACTACCGGAGATTGTTGGAGGGGATCTCCAGTTGGCTGCAACTTCACCTACTTGAACCAAGGAAGGAAAAATGCAAAAGTTCAGTTGGA
>JABCRI010001445.1:0-28670 GCA_015143295.1 Tetracentron sinense
CATTCTCCAATATCTGAAAGATAGGCGAGATAGATTAGCTAGAAAACTCAGGATCCAACATGATTGTCTCGTCCAAATAGCCATATTGCATTGTAAATTCTTGAACTGCCGCTCTCCTAAGATCTTATGTCAATTCTGGCTTAGGCAATTCAACGAGCTGCATTAATAGTTGATAAATCATCTTCTAATGGTTCCCCATAAAGTTGTGTTATTTATGTGGAGTCAATCCCACTACAATTTTTGTGCTCGATAGTCCAAGATCCATGGAACTATTTATCATCTGTTTTTCCATTTGGCAATCTTGCAAGTGTGGTTGTTTGAAGGAATTGAGCCAGTTTCATCAATCATACCCCATAATTGTCGGGACCCAAAACCCAACTAGGAGCATGGAGGACTTGGCTAGTGAGCTTGACTGAATCAAACCTCTGCAAATAGACATTAAGGAACACTAATGGCAACTGAAAATTTCGCAGAATATATAACTGTCGCCCATGTTTATACAAATACAAAAAGATCGACAGATTGAAATCTTATTAGGGACTTGAATGGTATAACAAAATAATCTCTGCATTCATTATCAATATAGGGACACCTCACAAGTCCCTCTCCTCTTAAGATGATCCAAGGCAGGCTCCTCCTTTATTATCACTCCTCCTCGCCCGGGTGTGTCCGAGCGCATATGTCGACTTCGGACCTATCGAAAAGAACAGTTCGGCTAAGTAATTGAAAAGCTCAGTGATACCAAACCACTACAGTTATGCAATGTCATAAATGTACCGACCCCCAAACCCCACCTTAGTCAGAATGGAACTTGAAGTCCACTTCATTGCTTAGCCCTACTTGACGCCATAGCATAAGGCAATGGACGAAAATAAGTCCCTCCTACAATAGCAACCATAAATTTATCTCCCATATATAAACAAACCGCTTAGTATATCATAAACCATATAAATCACACTCCATAAACAGCCTAAAGCAACATCATCAAATGTATCAAGTCTATTACAAACATCTTTCCCAAAATAAACTGAAATAATGTAAGGAACCGGTCAAGTCCTCAAACTCCTCATGAAGGGATCACATTCTTTCGCTTTCCTCCTTGATAATCCTTCTTCGATCTAAGCAACGTCTATTGGCTCCTGCGCTAAACCTGACAAAAATAACAAGTCAACTGAGCATTGAAAACACTCAACGGATATCCAGTCTAACCAATAATAGCAATAACACATATACATGCTTAATATTCAGTTCATGCGATAGTTACATAATCAATAACAATTTCATATAACATGTATATAATCAGAGTGCGGAAACATGTGAACATATCATGACATCATCTTGACTCGTGTAATTGTGTGACTCTTGGACTTGTGGTATGAGTTTCATGCATGCTTGTTTTCCCATAAAAATAGTCTTCTGGGTCATTGTATTATATCCATGGAGGTACATCAACAGAAGCATAAGCCTCCAGAGCTCTTGGATATCCAATGTCCATGATAATTATCTAGGACATGAAATCTAATCCATGGAGAGCATTAACGATTACCGGAGCTCTTTGAAATTCAGGATACTTGCATGCAGTGTTCTTGTTCTTGTACTTATAATTCATGTACGGTATTTTTGTTCTTGCACTTGTACTTGTTCTTGTTCTTGTAATTCAATGTCCATGTAGGGTCCATGTCATGCTTGTGTACTTGTGAGACTTGTAAACCACCACACATGTGAACTTGTGCTTGAGTATCGTGATTAATATCCAAACTCGATCATCGTCTAGATTTCAATCTTCCGCCAAGAAAATCCATCAAGGTACATCTCCCTAGTTAGAGAATTCTGGACATGGAGGACTTCCTCTAGGCGTTGGCCTATCCGAATATCAATCACTATGCAATATAAATAAGACATAATTTATCATGACAAACCACCATATCTTATTAAGCTAATTTAACAATTTCAATTAACATCATTCCAACATTTATCATTTCTAAGCATTTAAGTTAACATATTCAATCATCTATTCTTGTACAATGCCCTTCCTCCATTTTCAGCATTCCATCATCCATTCCAATCCATCCATAAACTATAATGATGCCATCAAACCCATCCACACAATTTCTTATTATCCACAACTCATAACCATGCCATTTAACCCATCCATCATCATTTCTATTCATCCACATTCAATATAACCATGTTAAATATCAAAATAGAACATCTATTATATTTATCATGTTTAACAAAACCCATAAAGAAATACAATAACCCATTTCCAGTTTACACTCTTTCAAAAAATCATATTGAACCATCAATAATCTTGTCTTAATCATGCTCAATCATATAATAAACATAATAGAGTTGGATTAGAGAGAATATCGACCTTTGGGATCTTTCCCTTAGATCCAAATCGCTAGATTCCTCCTCAAGGCTTTGGGGTTGATCTCCAAGCCAAACTTCTTCTTCTCCAAGCAAGCTCATTCTCCTCCAAGCCAAACCTCTCTTAGAACTCTAGGTTTTCTCTCCTCCTTTTCCAAATTAGGTTAGAAATGTTTAAAACATTCTAATCCTTCGAAATAGAACCTCTATTTATAGTCCTATGAGTTTAAAACCCTAAAATCCGTAATTTGGGAATTTTTTTAAAAACCAAAATCGCGCGTTCCAATTGATCAGGGGTAAGCTCCTGATTGATCAAAGCATAACAAAATTTTTGGGCAAACCCAATCAATCGGGCTATGTCGTCCGATCGATCAGAGATGCCCGATCGATTGCAGGCACTGGTCCGATCGATCGGCAATGGGCCTAGAGAGTTTTTCTGGTATCATCCGATCGATCGGGGTGACTTCTGATCAATCGGAGATCCTGATTTTTTTTTTGGGGGGTTTTCATCTTTTAAACACTATAACACACTAAATCGATTAATTATTGTTAAAGACACAATGAAACATAAAATTGACCATCTAACCTTATTTAATCATATAATGGCATGAATAAAGGTTTGGGGCTCTACAATAAACATCAATATAGCATAACATCCATGTCAAGCGAAACAAAACACACATGCATACTTTAATTAGAGTGCGAAAACCATACTTTCAAATCTTATCTTAAAAGTGCATACTGTTCCGAAATCTTGCTTTACAAGCTTACTTTGAAATCAAAACTTTACGGAATACTTGTGAGAATTATAACTTTACTAACTTCTTGTGAGATCACACTTGGAGCCAGATGACTAGTACCCTTTGAAAAGACTTAGAGTAAGGTAATTAAAGTATCCTTCATCAAAGCATACTTGAATTGGGCTACTAGCATCCTTGATCAACCTTCCCATTGGCATTATCAAAACCATCACACTTGGAGCCAGATATGACATATCCTTGGATATGTCCTATCCTTGACCAACCTTCCCGTTGGCATTATCATTTCTTACTTTTGAGCTTTCGGATACCCTTCCTTATGAGAAAACTCGGTCATGCAAAACATATGTGCTCATATAACTCTTGTGAGTGATATGGTAAACATGTAGAATCCCCAAACATCAAGAAATACTCATGGAATTTCGTTCATAGCAATAGCATACAAGTACTTAGGCCATACTCAATTTCATCAAGAACCATACTTTTCATCTTACTTTTATTAATGAAATCTTAACAAGGTTAACTAGTAGAGAGTATCTACCTATCGAGATCGAATATCTACAATCTAACGGTTTAGAAATGCTTGAGAAGCGAAAACAAAGCTTCACCTTCAATCCCAAGAGAAACTCCTTTAAAAAAAACCCTAGTTTTCTCTCTCTTTTTCTCTCAAAAACTCTTGTAGAACATTTGATAACCCTAACCCACAAAATAGGCTCTATTTATAGAGTTTTGGGATTGAAAAAATCCCAAAACACCCTCAAAGTATCACTCAAAAGCAATAGAAGGTCGGCTAAGGAAAAAATCACACAAAATCAATCAATCGGTGGTCTTAGTGGTCGACCGGTAGGCGAGCGATCGACCGGTGTTGGGGGCAGTCGACCGATCAAGTTCAACCCCACTGGAAAATAACCCCATACAAAATTCGAGCATAAGCGGTCAACCGGTGTTGGGAGCGGTCGACTAGTAGGTAGGAGGTCGACCGGCCTGGTGATTTGTCAACCGGTAGTGCATTTTGATGCCTACCTTGGTCTGCTTCCATACTTAAAACACTTAGAATGTTTTTCCTCTCCTTCTTCACACATTTAGAACCATTTAAATACACTTACAATTTAATTAGACACAAAAACCATGATCATCATTAATGAACACGCAAAGTAATTACACGAAAGATCTAGGGTTCTACAATAATTCTCACATTCAAGAAAACTTTGAAAATGGATGGACCAAAGTTCATAATTGGTGCCATCAAATGGACATCGAGAAGAAAATCCCAATCCATTATAATACTATAAGAGAGGTATAAAAAGTTTGAACTTTGGGAGTATTATAACTTAGCTTTTGTCTTGGTACACTTTGGAAAAGACAACCCACAGAAGAGCATGTGCTCACAAATGATGGATTGAGTCTTTAAAGCTTTGTGAAAGACAATTCAGAAAAAAGCAACATAGAAGATAATTGTTTTATTGATTTAATAGCAAAAAGCCCGTGCAATGCATGGAGATGACGAAGAAGATGAAACATTATATGAGATGGCCCTATAACATAGGTGTGAAAAAAATAACTTTGGACTAGAAATTATGTCATGATGGATCAAACTACAACACAATGAATGCAAGAGCTTTAGAAGAAACAATTAGAGAAGAAATAAATAGCCAAATAATACTTCTATTAATAATTATTTATTGAATAAAAATTACATAAAGGGTCTGAGAAGAGAGGTTCATGATATCCTCTCTCTTAATACTAAATATTTCATTTATAAGTAACTTAAGATATTCAAGAATTTCTTGTTTTAGAAATATAAAAAGATAAAACTTAGGTGATCAAGGGTATTTTTAGTATTAAAATTTTTTCAAGTCTGGGAGGTGTGGCGATTGAGAGATCTACTATTTTACTAACCTAGATAAATGATTTCCACTACCAAAAAAAATCATTTCAGTCAAATCTCTATCACATATTTCACCCCGAAAACTCCCACCAAGATCAATGGTGGTCCCTCAACAATGCAATCGACAACGGCCAAGAAGAAGTTCCCCCACAGTCAACGTAAAATGACCTAGGATCCTTTTGGACCACTTGATAAGTTCTATAGCCCGTTATCTAGTGTGTAAAACATGAATCAAAAAAATACAATGTTAAGATAAAATATCAGAGCATATAAAATTAAAATCCTTACAAAAAAGTCCAAAAAAACAAATGAAGAACATTAAGAAAGATAGAACATTATCTTTACTAAAGTGAAAGGATGGTACTAGTTTTCTTTCTTTACTTTATATAATCACAAAATATAATACAATTTGGTGAGATGAGTGGGTCGCGACTGGGGTTTTGCCACTATTTATAAGATGTTCGATAAAAGGTAGATGAAGTGTCAACATGAAATAGGATAGATAGGCATTATAAAGAGTTGAGGAAGTTCGTGGAAAGAGGGAAAATGTCACTTCTTTTGCTTCAACTTAGAATAGTAAATTTAATTTAATATAACTAATCTTAGTTATTGTGACTCCATATTTATTCATTTAATTTCTGTCTCTCCAAACATTGTCCTCAAAAAGAAATTTCAGGATGAGTAGGACTCTTTGTATTCTTAATTAATGCTAAAATACACATTTATTAATTATTCATTTAACTTCTTTCTCTCAAAAACTATGTCCTCCATAAAAATTGGCTGAATGAGTTGAACTCTTTGCATTCTTAGGTAATATTGGTAGGATAATAGTAAGGTACGTGAATTTTTTTTTAGGAATGGTATTTATTACCAAAAAAGTGTTCACAGCCCCTTCTCTTAATAGAAGGTACTTAATTACTAATTAGGTAAGGTTTAAGAAAAAATAATTAATTTGTTAGGATAATAGTAAGGAACGTGAAGTTTTTTTAATAAGTGTATTTATTACTAATTAAGTGAGGTTCACAACCCCTTCTCATAATAAGCAGTGCACATTACTAATTAACTAGGGTTTAAGAAAAAATAATTAAATGATTGTTGACATGTGGCAACAACATGAAGCGAGAACAGAGTCTTTTGAGACATGCCATTTAGAACCAACCGACATATAGTAGTAGTATAGACTAGATTAAAAATATTAAAAACCTTCCATGTCCTCTCCACTTCAAACTATTCAATAAGGAAGTGCTAATCTTCGACCTCCCTTGTCTTACTTTAGCAAGGATCTAGCAACTAAACCAGATTCTGATTTGCAATGAGGAAGAGTAATATACAATCAACAACAATACATCTAATGGTGATGATGCTAGAAAATTCTAGCATATGCAGAGACAATGACAATCCCTTGTTGTTCGAAGATTTGAGAGGAAGATAGAAAGACGACGACTTTGACTGCAAATCCGATGAGAAGAAACTTCTTGCCAAAGGAGTTGAATCGATTTGATTAGAATTTGGAAATAAGAAATTTGCTTTGATATCATGTTAACTAGAGAGGGATTTGGAGAATTCTATTACTATCCCTTCACCCCAATGGGGGCTTATATAGAAAATCTACATGAACGTAATATAAAGTAAGAAAGTAAATCAAGACTCATTTTGGAGTCATTGATTCTCCTCTATAAAATAGGAAGGTATACAAAATAGATATTCTACAAAAGGAATGTAAAGTTGTATAGTTATCAGCCACAATGGTCATTTCTCAGTGAGATCACTGCTACAGTCATGTAGATTAGTACCTTATGTACCCCTTCTCATATGCTTGTGTGAAACCTTAGCATTTACTCTAAGATATCTTTTTTCCTATTAAATGCTACTTTAAATAAGATTCTCATATGTGATCAATTAAAAATATAAGGTGAAGGATGACTTACCACAGTTTTTTTTTTATTCCTTCATGTGGAACAGACATTGAATCACTTGCTTTTACAATGTCCTATTGTGTTTGAGATTTTAGAGCATTTCCTATCCCCGAGTTGGTATGAATACTTTTCTTCTTCATTTTACAACTTATCTTGTTGGTCTCTGGTAAGTGTGGATAGTGCTCGAGAGGTAATTTAGTTTGATATTCCTGGAGTCATATCGTGAACGATATGGAAAGAGAGAAACAATAGATTTGTAAGGGCTCTCCCTCTTCTCCATTCTGGATTTTTTTTCACGCTTTAGATTGCTTGCCTTATAATGGTATTCGTTTCGGTGAGCATGGGAGGATTTGGGAGAAATGTTGGGTTGAGTTTTGTTTTGTTTTCCTTAGTAGTTCAGCTGATTTTTCTTTCACTCTAAGGGGTATTTGTATGATTTTTGATTCGTTCTTTCCAGAGTTTATTATCATGTGCTTGTAAACTCTAACTTGTAGTATTACTTTTGTATCTATGTTTCATTGATAAAACATAATAGTTGTTTACTGATCAAAATAATTATACAATTCGAGATATCAAAAAATCATAACCCCTCATAAAAAACAAAAAAATAGAAAAGAAAAAAAAAGACATCTTAAAAAAGTGACATATCCTGAGTTGTCGAATATGTTTTTTTAGTTATGCAAGACAATGTGATATCAACCTCTAATAACTTCAAGGTTAATCTCCCCCTCCCCCACACGATTGAGAGAACATGTTGATAGCCTATCTAATAAGGAGCCAATTGCTTTGATATCTAAAAAGACCTTCAATATGCAATGCAAGTGGTTATTAGGTTTACAAAGAATTCCTTGCATAGGACTTTTGAAGGTATTTGAGAATATTAACCACAGCATCCCATTGTGTAGTGGTGTCCACATGCTAGGTTCAAGCCAGCCCACCTAAAAAAGTCAAGGAAAAATAGAGTGTTTTACAAGGTTTTAATAATTAGGTCAGGCCAAACTCGGTTAGAAGCCTAGTCTAACGGGCCATCAGGCCTAGGCCTCTAAGCTCAAACCCGTCCAACTATGTAATCGGGTTGGTCTGGCTAGCCCATTGATACCCCTACCAATGTGGCACGTACGGAGATTTTATAATTTAACTAATAACAACATAGTGTATATGGTCATGTAAAAAGTTAAATAAATAAGCTTGAAAACTCCTGCTATGATCATCCTATAGCTCTCCCTTATCTAACACTAGTTTACTATAAGAGTAAGGATTTCTTTTACAGTCTCCTTAAGTAAATCCACCACATATTTTGTTGTAACAACTTGATCCTTTCATTGGATTGGGCTACTTCACACAATTGTCTCGAATCTTTAGTATAGAAGGGGTGATGAAGTGGCTCCTAAAGACTCTTAACACCAGTTGCGTCATCTCCTATCCAAAGTAAAATCATACCTAAGGGACTCCGATGACTAAAAACAAAGTGATTAGCTGCCTACATACCTTGGTAGACTCCCTATTAGAAACAAACCTAAATGATTGCTCCATATACACTTCTTAAGTTAGATCACCTGAAGATTTGCAAATTTAATATCAAACTTATAAAGAGGCCAATCAAAATGTACTACAAAGGAAAAATTAATATGAAAAGAATGAAGTTTGGCTACAGGAGAAAATGTCTCCTCATCCTCAATGCCAAAAGTTTGTGTATACCCCTTAGCAACAAGGCGAGACTTTAGACGTTCTATTGTACCATTAAAAAGAAACTTCACTGTGTAGACCCATCGATAAAGTTGTATATATACTTCAATATTTGTGTAAACTTTGATCATGTACAAAGTAGAAACATTTCAAAGAAGTTTAAGGAAATCCAGGGAAACATTGTAAAAACCAAAGAAACATAAGAAATATTAAGGAAATGTTGAGAGTATTGGTCTTAAATTGTGAAACCAAATGTGCATATAGCTATGATATAATAATACATCCCATCAATAGAGAAATATCTCAATATAACACTAAAAAACTCTCATATCATGAATCATGATTCATAACCACATAGAACTCCAACGTGGCTCAAAATCATAATTCATGTCTTAGCAAGGAGGTTGACCAAGTTGTGGCTTTAGGTAATGATAGTATTGATTCCAAGTCATATTACTCAGCTGGTACCTTCTAGCACACTACTCCCAAATATACTATTTGTATTGTCAAGCATCAATACCCAAACAAATATACCCAAAAAACCCTAATTGTTGGTAGTTTGGGTGTTGAACTATACATGGAATCATGTAAAGAAGACCACTTACCTTGCCCATAACCAAAAGTACCAGTAGTGTCATATCCATAAGACCTATAGCTATAATCACTTGGTTCCATTCATTGTCATTATTAATGAGTAAGATCATTTGTCTAATTATTGTATTATAATTTAAGTATAATATTTTGAATTATCATTTTATAAAAAATGTAATAAAATAAATTTAGTTTCTAAAGAAATTGCTCACCCAACTTGTAGATTGAGTTAAGGGTATGGACACATAATTAACTTATATTCTATAAACATATAGACATAACCTACATATTTCCTGAATGAGTATAATATGTACACTAAATTTTTATTAATCTTCAAAATTTACAAATTAAAAAATTAGTATTTCTAAAAAAAGATTAATCTAACCAAGTTATAGATCATGTGATCTAATTAACATATAAAATATTATTGTACATATTACACTTTTGCTGTAACTTTCAGTGAAAATTGAAGATACGTTATTAAGGATGTGAAAATATTGACCCAATTATTAGGAAAATGGTAAAGGAGGTAGGTTTAAACACTTAAGACTCAAAATAATTTCATAAATAATCATGCCCATGAATACAAATTGAAGGGGAAAACTACTAGTTAGGGGGAATACAAATTGACTGCCAATCAGATCCAAAATTAGACTGATACATTGTCGATAGGTAACTAAAATTGTGTTCAAATCAAAAGATGTAGTACAAATAGTTAAGTAAGACAATGAGATCAGCCAACGAGGCAAAACCCTATTCATTTCCAATATACAAAAAAAAAAAAGATAAAAACATTGCTTAGATTAGAATGACCTGTAAGGAGAGAGTATCTAGCCTTGTCTACCCCCTTTGAAACTCTTAATATTGGAGTACTAAAATTAATTAAGGAACTTTTTTGGGGATCTATAACATCTTTTCTTCTATGGAAACAACGTTCATCAAGCACTCCCCACCCCCCAGTTCTTTCTTTCTACAAACTCCAAAAAATAGCTCCTAGAATCATATACCAAAAATACCAATACATTATTTCAAATATCTAGTCGTCATACATGTGGGTCAAAATTAAACTTTTTTACACTTATATAAAATTTTGTGATTCCATGAGGTCTACTAACTTAATTATAATATTTGGTTAGTTTCAAAATTATTTTATTTTTGGGTTATGTGTTAAATCAATAATTTACATTTGTAAGTTCACATTATTGCTAATATGACCACAAATTATGCTATAGTAAATATATATATAGAGAGAGAGAGTAACATTCCTATTGGCCAGCTTACTAGAGACTCTAGTAAGTTGTGCATTCATGGCTGTTAGATTAATAGTGCTTTTAAATCCAACAGATAAAGTTAAAACCACTCTTTTTGGTGAGACCACATTACGAAATCAAACAATCTGTCATAAAAATAAATGATTTAAAATATGCGTACGTCTCCTCTCCTCTTGTTCTCTCTCTCCTGATTTCCCTCTCCACTCATTCTCCCTCGCACCCCAACAGAATTACTATCTTTCATTCTCATCTGCGCACAATAAAAAGACAATGACGTCCTCTCCTCCTATGCTGCAACAGATGGTGAGCTTTTCAATTGCCAGTGTTTTATCACTCCTTCCATTTTCAATTAGTCTCTTTATTGAACTCTACTCTATATGAGTAGGTATAAAATAGTATTTTATTTCCCTCCTTCCTATTTTTAGTTTAATTATCAATGTAATTTAGGTTAGATTTTAGGTTACTTTTATTCAATCATATTTCTAATTTTAGGTTTTTTGCCTAAAACCCTAAAAAAATTTACAAGAATGAGCAAAGATATAGGTGAAACACGATCCACAGAGGGGTTAACATAAACGCATAAATACTTGGATGCCTTTCTTTGAAAAAAAAATTGAAATTAAAATTTTATGGGTTATGAGTTTAATTAGTCTTATCTGTGGTTCTCCTATTGTATTTTTTTTCCTTTATTTTTATGTATGAATTTAGGTACTTTTTTTTCTCTCAAGCAAATAAAACTTTTTTTTTCTTTATAAGGCCTTGTTTTTCTTCTTGGCCCTTGTGGAATACCCTATAGGAAGAAGGAAGGCATCAAGTTCCCCATCAATGGTCATCTCTATGTCAACCTATTCTTCATCACCAATGTTGGAGGTGTTGGAGACGTGAATGTTGTTTACACAGGTTTTCAAAATAGAATGGCGTTCGGGACTCGGGTGAGAGGGAGATTGAGAGAGAGTGGAATAGAGAATGAGTTCTCGGTAGAGTGGGAGAGAACGATTAAGATAGAAAGAATATGAAAGTGATCAGGAGAGAGAAATAACAATAAAATAGAAGAAACCGTGATAAGGGGTGGTTATGAATGATGTGATTGGTTTTCAACTTTAGAAAGCTATTTTGATTTAATCTGTTGAATTATAGTGATAAAAAAAATTGTGTGGCCATGAATGCATACAACGTTACTCATTATCTATTCACTATTCTCCTAATAAGAATGCTAACTAAATTTGATTGCTCTAACTTTTAAATTAAAAATATTATTTTACAAAAGTGTAGAGGTTATGGCGATTAATGCACTCAAAGTGAAAAAAAGAAAAAGAAAAAAAGAGGTTTAAAGTTTCAATCAATATATTCCTACCAAAATCTTGAAATAAAAAATAAAAATACCACAAAAGTCATTCCTGAGATAAAAAATGCACATTAATCTATTTAAAATTTTACATGGGTTGTTCAAAGATAGACTTACTTTTCTAGGACAGATCACATAAAAGTTCCCATGTACAATTTCAAAAAATAAACTGGGTTGTCTGTTGTTGAAATTTCATCATTAATTAGCAAGAATAAATCACATATGAATCATACTGATTATAGAAAATAGACATACCTAAAACTACGGAGGTGATCTGTAATCAATAACAAGCCTTATATGATTGCTGGCATTAAAATTGACCACTCTTTTTTAATTTATAAAATGCTATAATTTATTCATTTGAAGGAAGGATGTACATGGACATAAAATTGAAAACCTCTAGCTAAGACAATCCAATTTTCCTTAGTACATATTTCAATTCTAAAAAAGCTTGATGTCTTTGAGTCTACTAATTTTGCAAGATTGCGAGCTATTGATTTCTAAGATCTTCTAACCCACGAGATAGATATTTTGGACAATTCTTTCCCAAAATTTTGATATCTTCAAATATTGATAAAATGTCCCAATGAGAATTCACATCTCCTTTGCTAACAACTTCTAAAATAGATTTAGAATCACCCTCCAAGATAAACTGACCACTCTAGTACTAAGGTTATATAGTATATGGAACTGAGGGTTGCTCCTAGTCAAACATTAGGAGAGTCAAATGAAACTTGCCCTAAGTTTTGGGTAAGGCCCCATCCTCCACTAACAACACATACATTGCACCCCACTCATGAACTCAATTAGAGAAAGAATTGTCCACTATGTCATAATTTGGGCACAAAATAATATTTAACTCATTTTCTTGTATTGAAGTCCATCCATAATACTTTCCTTTATGTGTAATTTGTTGGTTGCGACCAATTGGGAATTTTAGAATTCATAAAACTAATGAATGGAGTAATCTTAAAAATTTTATTCAATAGAAATTGATTCTATAGTTTGGCTATACTTTTTTGATGTGTAAGTTCTATAGCCTTAAGTTGGTCATTGAGAACAACACTACATACGAAAACTCCTTACATGTGCACAACAGGGAAAAGGAAATTCCTTATTAATCATGATTTTGACAGACAAATGATGTTCCATTGGATTTACTGTACTGAAGTCTATTTGTGATAGTTTCCAATATATATGGATTTTATTGGTTTCTACAAGTTGGGAAGCTCAGGTTACATAGACACTAACAAATGGAGGAACAATGAAAATCATATTCAGTAGAATTATCTAAATATAACTTTTTGTAAAACTAAACTATAGGTGTCATATGTGAAAGTCTCTAGGCATTCATACTAAGGGATAATAATTCTCTGTGTGATGCTAGTAGGCACATAAAACTAATTTATAGTTGTCCATATTTTAGGGGAGCTCTTTGTAACATGGAACCACTGAATTGCTCCTTAAGTAGTTTATCCTTCAATGCTTGTTAAAATTGATATTCATTTTATAGGGAGGGAAACAATCCACCAATTGTATGGTACAAGGGTGGCTGTACTTGCGGGATGCTTCATGTTCGCGCAGTCATCATGGTACCTTGCAAATCTTGAAAACCTTGAAGTCATAAAGCTCATTAGTCAGGTACATTTGAGAAATTTCCTAGCATTTTATGATGTTACATAATCCCTTACAGTTAGTGTAGTTTCTCTCAATTGTTGTTGGGCATAGCAGGTCATTAAAGATTTTGCAAGTGGTGAAATAAAGCAGGCGGCAAGTCTTTTCAACTGTGAAGTCAAACTAGAGGAGTATTTGATTACGAACTACTATAAAACAGCCTCCTTAATTGCTGCAAGCACCAAATGTGCTGCTATATTTAGTGGGGTTGATGGCAGTCTAAGTGAGCAAATGTATGAATATGGAAAGAACTTTGGATTATCATTCCAAGTCATCGATGACATATTGGATTTCACCCAGTCAACAGAAAAACTAGGGAAGCCAACTAGCAGTGACCTAGCTAAAGGCATTCTGACAGCGCCGATAATTTTTGCTCTAGAGGAAGAGCCAAAACTGAGAGAAATCATCAATTCTAAGTTTGCTGAACATGATTCCTTGGATGAGGCTATTGACTTGGTTAATAAATGTGGGGGAATCGAGAGAGCACGAGTTCTAGCTAAAGAGAAAGCTGATCTAGCAATCCAAAACCTCCAATCCCTTCCTCAAAGTGCATTCAAATCTTCACTTGAGGGGATGGTGAAGTATAATCTCGAACGCATCGATTAGATAACAATGCTCAGAAATAAAAGCCCTAGCTTATACTTGAAGCTTCTACTTAATGATGAGAATTCAATGATGCATCTACTATTATGAGGAGTCTTCAAGTGCTACACATTGGAGTGTGCTTTCGAGAATACATCTTAGATACATGGAGGGTGTTGAGCTATGGTATCAGCACTTTTTGCAATGTATTGGCTAACAACCTTGTTCCAAATTGGTTGAAATGGAAATAAGATTGAACATCTCCTATACTTAATTTTTGTTATTATATATTATTTTTAAACACTAAGAAAATTTGTTCTTTAACAGTTTCATTTTGTTACAGACAGTTACCATGATCATTGTTTGAAGAAGACAACAAATTCATGTCCTTGAGTGTAGACTTAGCTACCAGTTAGGGCCCTCACACCATGTGTGCATATGAAAGCTTTTTTTTTTTTCTTCCATTTGAATCCTACCTTTTGTAAGAAATCCATAGTTGTCAAAATAACCTAATGACTCAAATTCCTACTACCTCCCATTTCTCTTTTCTCTTCATACGTATTATTAAAACAACTATTCCAATATTTGGAAGATTCAAGAAATTGAAGGCACTTTCCTATAAACAATTAAGGGATAGGGGAGATGGGAGAGGGATGGGAAAAGGGTGATCAGTTAGTGTTTTCTGAATTTTGAGACCTTACTTCACTCGTGGTTGGGAAAATATATCTCATCTCTCCACCTAGTTATGTATAGCTATTTTCTCAATTATTGAAATTTTCATACACAAAAACACACACACACATATATATATATTTTCACACACATACAGACACACACACACACACACATATATATATATATATATTGTTTCCTAGTCATTTGAGCAAGAACATGTTGGAAAATTTATATTAAGAAAGAATAAATTACACTCATACTAAACTTGAATGCAGAGAAAGATCATTGTCTTTAAGACAATTAACGCATCCTCATGGGTAATTCCCATTGATATAAAGGATTAGCCTCTAAGATACAATAAAGTCACGATAAATACTTATGTTGTTTACAGATTAACACTATCTGCAAAAAAACCCAGAATGCTTTAAATTGCCCTCTTTGAAAAGCAAAAGAGTTAGTTTAAATCGCCGTCTTTGAAAACCACAAAAGAGAACTAACTGTATTGAGAAAGTTTAAGAGATCTCTATTTATAGACTTGTAGGGATGCAACTTTTCCCATAGGGATGCAATAGAAGGGATGTGACTTTTCCTATTGGGATGCAAAGGGATGCGACTTTTTCAGCAGGGATGCAATTGAATCACCTTTTTATTTTAAATCAAGAGGCACCCCATACATCGGGTTATTGACTTGATCCAATGGTCAATGTGTCAACCATGCTCTTGACTCATGGTATTGTTGATTTCATCACTTAACTCAAATTTTCAAAAGGGAAAATTATATTGGAACAAAAAATCTAGCAATCCCCCACTTGTTTCAAATTATTAAGGAATTAGGATTCTCGGCATCTCAACAAAAACTTTCTTTTGAACTTGAACCTTCACTTAGTAATAGTGAGTTAAAATCCGTCAAAGGTATTTGGTAAATGAATCTTGAACCAAGAGCTTATTTGAAAAACTAAATTTCCTACGCACATTATAAGGCCATGTGCTTTATTTCCCAACTTAACAAGTGCTCTAGGTTACACACGCTTTTAATCTCCCATAGGTGTTTTGTAACTACAACACCTTAATACTTTATTGTCTAATAAAGTCTTAATTATTAAAAATCTTATAATTTTTCTTCATTTGTTACAGATATTTTAACTAAGTAACACTTTAGGATGTGAGAATAAAATTTAAAAATATTATCTGGTAAATACTTAGTATTATATCACAATACAAAATCATGCAAGGGACTTGTTTTCCCCTTTGAATTTAGGTCTTAGGTTCTCTAAAACACTAAGTTAGGTTTCCGTCATTGATGATTTTCTAATGAATTGGTTTTAATCTCATCTGCTTCAGTGTTTTATATATTAAATCTTTGGTCAAGCCTTTAGTAAGAGTATCTTTTAGGTTCTCTTTGGACTTGACATAATCTTAAGTAATCATACCATTATTGAGTAATTCTCTAACATAATTATGATTCAATCGAATGTGCCTAGACTTTCCACTATAAATTTTATTTGATGCTCTTCCCAGCGCATCTTGGCTATTATAGTTCATACCAATAGTGGACATAGGCTTGTTTACTAACAATACATCCACCAAAAATTTCCTAAGTCATTCCAATTCTTCACCAGTAGTTTCCATTGCAATAAATTTATATTTTATAGTAGAATGTAAAATACACATTTATTTCTTGGATTTCCGAGAAATAGTTACTCCTCCTAAGGTGAAGATCCACCAAGTAGTAAATTTAAATTTATCATAATCTGTAATCCAATTTGCATCTTTGTATCCTTCTACTACAGTGAAATAATCTCTATAATGAAATTTGTATTTCATTGCATATTTTTAGGTATCTCAAAACTATAGAGATAGCCTTCTAATGTTCACTACCTAGATTATTAGTGAATTTTCTCAACTTTCTTATAGAGAAAGCATTCAATTACTTTGCCATCCTCTAATTGAGAAACTGATGTATCTAAATTAGGTAACAAGTTAACACAGGGATCATACAGAGTAAGAGCAACTATACAATTAAAGTGATTAAATTTTTTGAGAATTTTCTCAATATAGTGTGATTGAGTTAACACTTTTTCATTCTCAGTTCTTATCATTTTAATTTCCAATATCATATTAGCCTTTGCCGAAATCTTTAAGCATTATTAAGTTTTATTTATAACTACCAAAATTATTTCAAAAATTAACATATCATCAACATAAAGACATTATCATACATTCATCATTGTTAAATTTAATGTAAACACATTTACCCACATTACTATATTTGAAGCTATGAAACAATACTATTCCAGCAAAAGTTTTATGCCACACTTTAGGAGCGCAATTAAGCCCGTATAAAGACTTGACTAGTTTACACACTTTGTGCTCTTTGTCAAGCATTGCATATCCTTCAAGGACAAGTGGTGGAGAAGTCCATCATGATGTCCCCATGATTTTGACTTCTCCGGCCATTATGTGACCCATGGCGATAAAATGGTGAAATAAAGGGGGAGAGATATCAAGTCAGGAGAAGTCAAAATCATAGGGAGAAAATGAAATGACTTCTCCCCTTCTTATGGCCACATGTCCCCTATTTTGTGGTTGCCCGAGACCACCTTTCGGATTCGCCAGAGAGAATCCGAGGCCCATATAACAGACCACCTCTTCTAGCTACCAAGAGACTAGGTATGCCGGCTCCATTCACTGGGCTTGCCCCATGACTTTTTCCTTAAAGATGATTGTATAGGTCATTTTAAGTTAAAATAAATATAAAATAATATATATATAACTATAACGAGTGCCTGGGCCAGGCTCTAGGGGGTGTTGCCTAAGCTCGGATTTCATGTTTGCGGGCCTAATTTTTTGGGCACACCTAACCTTAGGGGTGTGTAGAACAAAGTGCGTCCGCCGATGCTCAAGCTTGAGCCTGTCCATGTGTGCTCGCGTGCGATGCACATTGCACAAGCGCCGCACTCTACTTGAACGAATCAATGAGATGATATTTATTCATGGAAGTCGTTCGAGCCGTGATAGGCATACCTATACCTGGGATATCCATTTGCAAATCTAAGGGTGGACTTCATTGGTTCACACCCCTCTCCAGGGGGAGCCAAGAATTTTTCATTGGGGGGGGGGGGCAAAATAAATGTATAAAAATAATTTGATTTGAGGGTTTGGAATTTGGGGGTTCGGGGACATAGCCCCTGAGAAAAAAAAAATTTGGGGTAGTTTTTTTATTTTGAAAATTTTTTTTTTCACAGTAATGCTTGTGAGGTCGCCACATGTCCCTATTAATACCCCTTAATTGTGGTTAAGATTCACCCACCTATCCTTGGTTTTAAAAAAATGTATCAAATTTCTTTTCGAACCCTAGTTTAAAATTCACTAACTCCTAAGGTTAAAATTATTTAAATATTTTTTTTATAAAAACTAAGGATAAGTAGGTAAACCCTGAGATTGGGTGAATTTTAACATAGTTAAAGGGTGTCAATAGGGACATGCGGCAACCTCAAGGGCATAAGGGGACTCCATTTGGGGGCCTAGTATATATATGACAAAAAAATTTGGGGGGGCCACTATATTGTATAGTACAAAAAAAATTGGGGGGGCCAAGTATGCGGAAAAAAAAAAAAAATTGATTGAGGGCCCACTATTCATACTATTGCAACAAAGATTTACAAAAAATTTTGGGGTAGTTTTTTATTTTGAGAATTTTTTTTTTCCCGGTAATGCCTTTGAGGTTGCCACGTGTCCCTATTAATACCCCTTAATTGTGGTTAAGATTCACCCACCTATCCTGTTTTAAGAAAATATATCAAATTTCTTTTCGAACCCTAATTTAAAATTCACTAACTCCTAAGGTTAAAATTATTTAAATATTTTTTTTCTAAAAACTAAGGATAAGTAGGTAAACCCTAAGATTGGGTGAATTTTAACATAGTTAAAGGGTGTCAATAGGGACATGCGGCAACCTCAAGGGCATAAGGGGACTCCATTTGGGGGCCTAGTATATATATGACAAAAAAAATTGGGGGGGCCACTATGTTGTATAGTACAAAAAAAATTGGGGGGGCCAAGTATGCGGAAAAAAAAAAAAATTTGATTGAGGGCCCACTATTCATACTATTGCAACAAAGATTTACAAAAAATTTTGGGGTAGTTTTTTTATTTTGAGAATTTTTTTTTTCCAGGTAATGCCTTTGAGGTTGCCACGTGTCCCTATTAATACCCCTTAATTGTGGTTAAGATTCACCCACCTATCCTGTTTTAAGAAAATATATCAAATTTCTTTTCGAACCCTAGTTTAAAATTCACTAACTCCTAAGGTTAAAATTATTTCACCACAGTTGGTGAGTAATTAGGTAGGGGGGGTCTGGTTACACCACTGACGCTGCCATCAACTCGTAACCATCTCCAGTTAACTATTTTCCAACTCATAACCATCTCCAGTTGTAACCAGACTCAGGGGAGTCTGATTACGCCACTGACGCTGCCACGTATCCCTTTTGACACCTTTTAACTATGGTTAAGATTCACCCACCCCTATGGTTCACCCACATATCCTTGGTTTTTAGAAAAAAATTTCTTATAAAATTAACCTTAGGAGTTGTTGAATTTTAACTGGGGTTAAATTTTCGTTTAATTTTTTTTAAAAAAAACCAAGGATATTTAGGTGAATCCTAGGGGTGGGTGAATCTCAACCATAGTTAAGGGGTGTTAAAAGGGACACGTGGCAGCATCAGTGGTGTAACCGGACTCCTCCAAGTCCGGTTACAACTGGAGAGAATCACGAGTCTATTCACTGCCATCAATTGCTGGTTGAAAACTATTTCCCATTTCGATAGAATCCAAAGTTTAGTAAATGTCTAATAACCTCATTTTCTATTTTGGAAGTTACCTGCATCCCTCTTGAACATTGACCACCAAATCGATTTCACATGGATTGATGTACCCTCTCACTACTTCTCAATCCCACTGTTCTTCTAAAACAATCAACATCTAAGCTTACTCAGCTCTCTATTCTTTTCTCTCATCTCCAGATAATAATAGCATCAACTTGTCTCCTGGTTTGTGGTGAGGACATGTCTCCTCCTTTGGGAGAGGACACGGGAGTCCGAGAGATATATATAGTTGAGAGACTCATCATTTCTACTGACATAACTCTTAATCTACTAATTTAAAATAAACTCAAAAAAAAAAAAGTAATAATAATAATAATAATAATGATAACCTAGCACTCCACAACATTAAAACATAGGACTTTGCTACTGAAACCGCAAAGGGCCGAGACCACACCAAGATCGTGCTTGTGATGCATGGATCTCAAAATTTCATTAAATCCATTTTTGAATTTTTGAGATCCGTGCATCACATGCACGGTCTCGGCGTGGTCTCGGCCCTTTGCGATCTCCCGAGCATTTTCCTAAAACATATATGCATCCAACCATGGCCATCAGGCAGCTAGAATTGGACAACCAAAATCATTGGCAGCATGAATCATGGTGGTACCGCAGACTATCATATATTTTTGGGTAAACTACACTGACCTCCCCTGAACGTTTGGTGAAATTTCAATAACCTCCCCTCTTGTTTGGGAAATTAGGCTGCCCTCACCTCTACTTCACTTGTTTGTAACAGGTACCCCTTCCATTCATTTCCCTTTACTTTCATGGATGAACATTGATCATGATGTCATTGATTTAAATATTTAAAATGTCCTAACTACCTTTCTTAAAGTCAAAGTTAGACAATACAATAAAATAACTAATAATTTGATTTGGCAAGCTTGGAAATTGCTTGAGTCTTGAAACCCATTCCACCCTAATGGACTTTCACCCAAAGCCCTGTTTTTACAGGTGCTCCTTGGCATGGGTCAAAATCTTCTCCGTGGTGCTTCAGATACTCAATCTCATATGCATTGCTCTCTCTAATGGTGGTGAAAGGAATCTCGTCACAAATACTCTTGAGGGTCTCCATCATACATAAAATCTGGAATCTCTAATTCAGTATATGCAGTTCTAATTCAGTATATGCAGTTGACCTAAATAAAATAGTTGGTATTTCCTTTGAGAATACGAAAATGAAGCTTTGTTTTAATCTATGGGTGATTAACATGAAGGTCTCAATAGGAAATGAAGTTGTAACAAATTATACCATCTAAGCTTTAACTATAACAGGAACCCATTTTCTTTTCTTTTTTTTTTTAATTGTCCTTTATATGCATAGATTATTTCAGAAACTGAGTTTCTTGCAACTCAAAGCTCCCACTTCTGTAATTTTGGAACAGAGGAATTGAATTTCGGATAAGAGAGTAAGACCTACAAATTACAGACAATATGAAATCCTTTCATGACTTTGATCTCTGTTACAGTGATCTTATGTGTTATGTGGACATGGAAATAACTAGTAGTGCCACTGGTTACAGGCAATGAGCAGAGGAGACACCAAACCAGATGCACAATATAATAGCATTGCCTCCACTTTAGGAGCCCAAATTGGGCTAACTGGATCAGCTAGCTTAACAAAGTAGTCTGTTCAAACGCAACATTCATGCAAGAGATCCATAAATTTCAAAATTCAGACTGATATTGAGTAAAAATTCATTAGGATGCATTCTAATAGAAAAGCAACGAGCAAGTGAAAATAACATTTCAGAAGATAAGAGTACCAATTTGTCATTAACAAATCCAAACTCAAAAGTTGAAACACTAGACTTGCTCAAGATCATCTGTAGATGTCCCAATCAATATTTGGGCAACAGAATGTCCTAAGGAGTTGCTTGCGAAAAAGCTCGACCAAAATCCACATGTCCCATTTAACATCTTTTTAACTATGATTAAACTTAACTAAACTACAATTAAAATATATTTTTATTCTTTTAAAATCAAGGTTGGATAGATGAACTTAGGGGTGGCTGAATCTTAACCACAGTTAGTGGTTGTTAAAATAGGATGCGTGGTCTTTACATCTCTCTCTCTCTTAAAAACTGAGAGGTTTTGATGCTTTGTGATGTAAGACCTAAAGGGTATTATCTTACAAGGGGGGTTCTGTTTCAGCCCATAAAATACAGATTCAGCCATGAAAATTTGATATTGATCAATTCTAAAACATTATTCTCTTTATTCCTTAACCCACTAAGGATAACCCATCAACGAAGAAAGGCAAGAACTCCTCATATCTTTTGATCAACAGAAAACGAAGAGGTAAAATAGGACTGGTGAGTTGGTAGCTTTGAGTGGCGAAAAAAAAATGAAAACAAATAAGTTTTCAATAATAATTTAGTCACTTGTCTTCCATCCTAAATTTTTGCATTGATAGATAGAATCCAATACTTCTTAATTAGTAGGGTTCATGGAAAAAAAATTAGGGTTAGAACAGGATACTTCAAAAAGAACCAAAAAATTTTGCATTTGTTGTGCAAGTTAGGGAAAATTTCTGTCCAGAAATAAATGAAGAAAAAACTAGGGTTTCTTGTGAACGAACCTTATAACCTTGGGGAAGCTATTGACACCGGAGAGAATGCTTTCGATAACCGCTAAATGCTTTGAGATTATCGTCTCCTCTTGTTCTAACTCTATTACGTTTCCCGCTGAATTCTTGAAGAAGATGGTGTTTGGTTGAGTTTTCAAACCAATCAAATGAACGTGTTTCCTCAAGTAAATTAATAGGGATAAAGTCGTCAAAGTGTATCTTATGTTAACAGCATGAGGTTCACGAACATTAGAGGGGAGGGCAATGTAATTTCCCAAACAAGAGGGGAGGTCACTCTGAAATTTCACCAAACTTCAAGGGAAGTCAGTATAATTTACCCTAATATTTTTTTTAGAGCAGTGATTAGTGAACCATGGGTCGGTTTCATATATTACCCCCATGTCCTCATATCACTTTTTAAACCCCTTTTAACTTTGGTTAAGCTTAACTAACTTAAAATTAAGATATATATATATATATATATATATATATATATATATATATATATAATTTTTTTTGAAAAATCATGGTTGGATTACTTAACCTTAGGAGTGAGTGAATCTTAACCAGAGTAGGTGGGTATTTAAAATTGGGACGTGGACCAATGAGGACATGTCATTCTATTACAAAATGGAAACCACGGGTACTTAACTATTTTTCATTTTTTTTTTAATATCTAAGTAGTATGAGCAGTAATTAGCCAACCCACATTCGGCTTAGCACTTAAGGTTAATATTTATTTTATTTTATTTTTAAAAACCAAGCTTATAAATAGATGACCCCGAGGGGTGAGTGAATCTTAACAACGGCCACGGCCACGGCCGCGCGCGGGTGTTAGGTAGATGTGGACCAATGACGACAGATAGCCGACTGCAGGATCATCCCAAATATTTCCTATTATTATCCATTGGACAGGTGGCGTATGCTGATTCATCAATCAAAGAACCCACATCCATGCAGTAGATTCTTAGTCTGAGGATGAAACAGATAGAACCATGGCACCAACTAGCAAAAGAATCCATGGTGTTTTGTGGTACAGAGAGTGCCAACTAGACAGACAAAATCAAGTATCAACCATTAAGAAAACAGATAGAGATCTCCAAAGATAAGATCTCCAAAGACCTTACTCCTATTAATACCACCCCAAGAAGCTCAGCCACAAACATATCTTGGTTTCTCTTACTTGAACTGTTATTCATTTCCTACCTTATCTTCAACAATGGCTGCTTCTACAATGGCTCTCTCTTCCCCTTCTCTAGCCGGGAAGGCGGTGAAGCTCGCCCCATCCGCCTCCGACCTTCTCGGCGAGGGGAGGGTTACCATGCGAAAGACTGCCGGCAAGCCCAAGCCAGTCTCTTCAGGTAGCCCATGGTACGGTCCCGACCGAGTCAAGTACTTGGGACCCTTCTCTGGTGAATCCCCATCATACCTTACCGGTGAATTCCCCGGTGACTACGGCTGGGACACCGCCGGGCTCTCCGCCGATCCCGAGACATTCGCCAAGAACCGTGAACTAGAGGTCATCCATAGCAGATGGGCCATGCTTGGAGCTCTTGGTTGCGTCTTCCCCGAGTTGCTCTCTCGCAATGGAGTGAAGTTCGGCGAGGCAGTATGGTTCAAGGCAGGTGCACAAATCTTCAGTGAGGGAGGATTGGACTACTTGGGCAATCCAAGCTTGGTTCATGCCCAGAGCATTCTAGCCATCTGGGCTACACAAGTTATCTTAATGGGTGCAGTCGAGGGCTACCGTATTGCCGGTGGACCGCTCGGTGAAGTGGTCGACCCTCTTTACCCCGGTGGAAGCTTTGACCCACTTGGGCTAGCTGATGATCCTGAGGCTTTTGCTGAGCTGAAGGTGAAGGAGATCAAGAATGGGAGACTGGCCATGTTCTCCATGTTCGGGTTCTTTGTTCAGGCCATTGTTACTGGAAAGGGGCCATTGGAGAACCTGGCTGACCATCTCGCCGACCCTGTCAACAACAATGCTTGGGCATATGCCACTAACTTCGTGCCCGGAAAGTGAGATGGAGATTGTGACTCTTCCTTGTATGAGTATGTTGAGAATTTGAGATTGTTGTTGGTGATGTAAATTGAAGCAAACTAATGGAGAATAGATTTGAATTTTTTGTTCTAATGGTGAACTCTTTCTAGTATGTGTTTTGGTTCATCAGTAATTCACTTGCAACAAATCCTCTCTTTGCTTATTGCTCTCTGAAACTTGTTTGATTGTTTCTCTGTTTTCCCTTTACCTGTTCGGACCCACAAAGAAAACCAAAAGAAAATGAAAACATGAAGAACTTTCGCTTACCATCGGATTCTTGAGCACAGAATATTCATAGACAGACAAATAGAGCGAAAATCTCAGCTTACATAGGAAACCTCTGTATGATCATCACTCTTAGCAGGATCCTCGGCTATATCATTACCTGAATTCCGGATTTCTCTAAGCACAAGGGTCAATCTCCAAGAACCAGCTTTTCGCCTAAACCCCAACAAATAGCAAGATAATTCTCCTACTAGTCACATAAAACACCTCTAATACTCTAATGTAGAATGAGTGGCTGGAACTAACACCTTTGAACTCCTACAAGGCAAGTGTTTAATGAGAGATCATTACTTTAATTCTATAGTTTTTTTTTTTTTTCCTTTTATCTTTTTTGGGTGGGTGGGTGGGTGTGTGTGTGTGTGGGGAGGGGTTAACCTATTCCCTTCAGCTGCACGCAATCACCCACAAACCACATGCATCCGGTAAGTCTGGGAGGAGTTGAACTCGAGACCCTGGGAGATCTCTCCCAAGACCTGAACCAACTGTGCTACCCATGCAAATGTTTTAAATCCTTGGGGGAATCGTAGGATTACAAATCTTCTTGAACAATGGGGAATGAAATGAACCTTGGAGATGATCATTCTAGCAATGGGTTAGATTATCGAGGACGCCTCATGAAGTGGAATCTCTCCCCACCAAAGGTCATCCCAAAATTTGATTCTAAACCTACTGTGAATGTTATATGAATACGGGGAAGGAAAAACAGGAAATTTTCAGTAGTATTTTTTGCCGATGTCATAAATGTGGCAAATGAAAGCCGATAAATTTTCAATAAAACCACTAACAATATTAAGTACCTTCTTCCCCCTTGAGACCTAAAAGGCTAAAACTGTTGTGTGAAAGCGTCCTAAGACGATGAAACAATTCTAAAATAGCGAAAGGTTTAGGAGATCAAGAATAGGAGACTGACCATGTTCTCCATGTTCGGATTCTTTGTTCAGGCTATTGTTACTGGAACGGGGCCATTGGAGAACCTGGTCGATGATCGGTGCTTAATGTTGCACATTATGGCACCCGAAAGTACACTTGTTAGCTCTTTAGGACTTAATTCTTCTAGTTTTTAATTATAATTTATTGTTTTCATTATTTTCAGGACTAAGGGGAGAAAATATCATAATTCTCAAAGGATGAGAGCTTTCAAGAATTTAGAAGAGCCCAGGTGATGAAAGATCTGAAGAAAACAGGAAAATAAATGAAGAAAAAGTATACTGGTCCAAACCGCCCGAGCGTTGGATAGCTCCGCCCGAGCGGAAGTCCGCAGATTTATTTTCCGGATTTTGCCTTTTTGAAACCCTACTTACTACCTTATAAAAGGAAACGAGTTCAGGAGTTCCAGAGACTATTTTGAAAAAGAAAAGGAGGCTGGAGAAGGGTTTTGAAAGGTCTTGGAGCATGGAATCTTCACCATCAATGGCGGCTACTCTCTCTCCCATGATCAACTAAATCTCTCATCTAGGGTTTCAATGAAACCCTAGCCAAGTAACTATGGTTTAGTTGTTTTGTTTTAGGGTTTTATTATTTGTAAACGATGATTGCATGACTTGAGGATTGCTTTGACAATCGATTTTAATGTTTATATTCAATCTTAATAAAGTTATTCCTTGTCTTAGGAACTCTTCTTTTTGATTGAAATTCAATTCATATTTAATTTCTGTGATTTTATATATGAATGGTTATGCAATGGAATTTATCGTACAAGTAGTTAAATGTTAAGATGATTTATGCCTAGAGAAGACGAATCGTGCTACAACCTTAGGTTAATTAATTTAGTATGGACGATTCGTGCTAACCAAAGATAGGTCATGCCTAAGATTTAAATACTTGACCTTCTTGATGATTTGAATTGAGACTTGTAGTCTCAATTAATCGTAATCGAATAAAATAATTATACCCTGATTAAATACAATATACCATGGTTAGGAGGCTAGTGGTAGATTCGATGCCCTAGATCTCTTTCTCTTGACTTTCACATTACTTTTATTTGTTTTCAGTATTTAGAATAATTTTAAGATTTTTAAATACAAACCAAAAACCTTTATTCACCATTAAATCAAAATCCATCTTTACTATTAAGCAATATAACCAGCGCAGTCTTCGTGGTTCGACACCCTCAATACTTGTCACTATTCTCCGGAATTAGTGCTTTTACGAGGTAACGATCCTTACCGATCAACTTTTTTGGCGCCGTTGCCGGGGACTGCTGGAACGGTTACATTGCTTAACTTTGAAGATAAAAAAAAATTTGTTTTATTTTTTAATGAGCAAAGTGTAAATCAACTTACCTTTGAATAATCTTTGTTTTACAGGTATCAGTTCAATAAAAGAAGTGAGGATGTTGTGGCTGGAAACTACTTGAAGTGCTTCAGAAATAGCGAAAATTTGGCTACACAACCTTACAACAATCAAGCACTGTAAGTTTTTACTTGATAAAAGTAGAATTTTCTTACAGTAAAGAGTTGGTGTCTGTCCAAACTTAGAAGTTTTCCTAGAGAATTGGAGTCTGTCAAACTTAGAAGTTTTCTTGTTAGGGTGTATGCACGGTCGTCGCTCTTGTGATCCTGAGTTAATTCCCATTGACTTAGAGTTAGAGAAAACTCTTAGATCCATTAGAGCATCCTTTCGAAATTTTTCTGATCTTGACAACTTTCATTATTACATAATGGAGGGAGAAGCAGATCATGCTTTGCCCAAAACTCTTAAGGAGTATTTTACTCCAACCACATACACCTCTCCATCATGTATTCGGTTGCCTGACATAGCGGCAGCTCATTACGAGATTAAGTCCAGCATTATACAGATGCTTCCATCCTATTTTGGACTTAATAATGAAGATCCATACAAACATTTAGATGAGTTCTTAGAGATCTGCACTACTGTTAAGTTGCAGAACTTTACAGATGATGCCCTTAGGTTGCGCCTTTTTCCTTTTTCTCTTAAGGATAAAGCCAAGAATTGGCTAAATTCTTTAGAAGCCAACACTATAACAACTTGGGTCCAAATACAACAAGAGTTTCTGAAAAAGTACTTTCCAATCGGAAAGACTAATCAGATTAGGCGAACCATCACAAGTTTTTCTCAACTAGATGGTGAGCAATTCTTTGAGACCTGGGAAAGGTTGAAGGACCTTATTCGTAAGTGTCCGCATCATCAAGTGCCGAAATGGCAACTCATTCAATGTTTCTATGATGGTTTGACTGACCACAATCGTCAAATGGTGGATGCCTCTTGTGGTGGCACCTTTATGCTTAAGAATGAGAATGAAGCTTGGGAGCTCTTTGAGAACCTGAGTGAAAACTCAATGCAACATGCCACCTCAAGTCGTTTCGAGAGACAAACATCTACAACTTCGCAAAAGAGGGGCATTTATGAGGTGAATAACCATGTAGATGTCTCTAATAAAGTAGATGCATTATCTCGAAAGATAGATCAACTCCTGTCTACCGGAAAAATTCGAACACAACCACCTCAAGCTTCATCATCTAACGAGGTGTGTGCATTATGTTCGAGTCCTGCCCATCTTGTTCATGACTGCCCTTCGGCAACCCAATTTCCTGAATTTGTTCAGGAGCATGTTAATGCCATGTATTCAAAACCAGGTAATGATCCATTTTCCAACACATATAACCCTGGTTGGAGAAATCATCCAAATTTCTCTTGGCAACAACAAGCTCCAAACAATTCCTTTCCTCAACCACCGAGACAGAATGTCCGACCATTTCCAAATCAGTCCAATTACCACTCTCCTCAGCAACAACAAGGTCAACACCCTACTCCTCCAAGAAATCTAAATTTTGAGGAGAAAGTGTTGACCGCTCTTCAAGGGTTAGAGGTTAATACTCAGTTATTACAAGCAAACACCCAGTTGTTGCACTCTCATACTCAGTCAATCCAAAAGCTTGAGTCTCAAATGGGACAACTAGCTAATACTATAAAACAAAGAGAGGAGGGCAACTCCCGAGCACGGGAGTAACCCCAAGAAGTGTGACCATTGTGATGCCCAGCTCCAAACAAACTGGTCATCCCATGAGCCGTGCAAGCGCACCCTTTGCGGCAGTGGAAGGGCTATTCGGGACTAGCGTGGAGAGCAGACGGCTAGGGCAAGACCAAGAGCCAACAGTGGGCTCACACCAATC
>JABCRI010000147.1:0-48429 GCA_015143295.1 Tetracentron sinense
ATATAGAAATTCGATTATTTGTGATATGACATAGCCGAAAATGGACCTGGAATACAAGTCAGGAAGGCCAAATTTACTACTAATAATCTGTGGGGATGGACACTGCAATAGATATATTGAGTTTAGATCGGAATGAGGTAAAACATACCTTTGAATAAGTCCACCGACAGCTTCGTATTGTCTCCGTTCTTTGGTGGAACTTTTAAATTCTAGAACTCAATTCCATTGTTTCATGCCTAATTTTACTTAATGTCTAGAATTATATTATTCCATAGAGTGCAAAAGTTATATAAATATGGAAATTTTAAGTTCCACCAAAATTTTTGGATTTTTTAAGTTTCATGGATGCAGAACTTCTAATTAATTTGAACTTCATAAATCTCATATACCATCGTGTAAAAGGGTTAGAAATCCTCTCCCCTCTCATCCTAAACTCTTGCCTCTTGTTTCAAAATATTAATGTTCCCGAGTTTTAAATGTTGCACGAAAAGAACGGAGCCTAAATGAAAAAAAGAACAAGTGTAAGTACAGTAGATATGTACCATAACAAGCATTTCCCTTGAAAACTCGTAGCATGTTATAAAATAAAATGGTGAGTTGAAGAAATTAATGGTCTGCTTCTCCAAGTTCAATTATCATCATAATCATTTTGAAGTGGTTCCATTATCTGGCAAAGTCCAGGAACCCTTTTGGTTTGTAAGGTTGGACTGTCATAAAGACATGATGTTATTATGCCTGGAGATTGACACTCAGCAAATTGTTCTCTGACATGGAGACTCCAGTTTGCAAGGTCGTTGGAGACTTGGAATGAATATTCACAGTGCAAATATTTCCCATTTTTTCCCATAACCCAACCATGCAAAGTTTGGTTGAACCTGTCCCAATTTGATTAATATAACCAAAGTACTTGAAAGATTGGGTGCAGCAGCATTAGCAACAAACTAACTTGTCAGCTAAACAACTTTGATGTCAAATCCACTCAGAAACAAGAGCCTTTTGGAAACGTACAAAATAAGAACGAAAGATGAGAAGATTTAACTAAAGCCCAGACAATCATAGATCCACGAACTGGAGCATTTTTAAGGTCAATGAACCATAATCAACCATAAGCCATATCTTTCCTTTTTTTTTTAATTCTTTTCGTTCTGCAAATCTATTCGGCCAAATTAACTGACACTATTTTGAACATCCAGCAAGTTACTAGCGTAAGAACATGCCACAGAGAAAAAAAATCGCAGTGACTGAACAGGAACATGCGCAGAAAAAAAAAGAGAGCATCTAAGTCCATGTCTTCTTTGGGATGATTGATGGCATACTTGTAGAATATAAATACCCTCCAAAAGACAACCTCATGGAGATTAGATTAGTGCTTATACAGGCAATGGAATCCAATCATGTTGGAGGATATCTAAGGGGCATTGGCACAACAGACAAAAATATCAGTGTTGTGGGTCTGACAATTGATTATGCAATGAAATATGCAAGTGAAGTGCAAGGCCAAGCATGGTCAGGAACTGATAGCATAGATGCATCACATGCTAGTATGTTACCATGACTGACCCAATGATTAAATACAAGGTGGCTCCACAAAAATGTGAAAATCATATCTCAAGTGCACTCACCCCCATTTTAGTCAGACATGGGTGTATGTGTAAATATCACTATTTCGTTATGATAATGGCATGGTTGTTTTGGCAAACACATTTAATTCTTGCACCACAAAAAAAAAGTGAACCCTTCAACTTATGGTTAATCCGTGGATTCTAAGGGACATTTGTGGGCAGTGAAATTTCACCATCCATGGTGCATGTGCATGATGCACCCACACACACCCAATCACCACCCAAAAGGGTGATTGGGCTTCACGTGTGCCAAAGGCACGTGTGTGGCAACAAATTGACATTTGCAGCCCATCAGTCCGCTAGCATTTAATGCTGAAAGACAAGGCAATGATGCCTTGCGGACAAACTCAGTGTCAATCCCTATGGGACTGACATGTGTCCACGGACCAAGAAAGTCTACCCTTACAGAGAGGCTGAGTGCCAATCCATATTGGACTGACATGTGTCCACAGCCCAAATTGGCTGTAGACTTAACCAGTCTGTGGGTACATGTCCTTGGACCACCCTGATTAGCAGGCAATACTTGGCTGCCACGCAGCAGAGGATCCTTCTGCAACTTTAAGGGGATTCCGAGATATAGACCCCCTCTTAAACACCATTTTAGGAACTCTCTTTTGAAGTCCCAGTAGCAAGGTGCCATCTGGCACCCCATTAATGAAGGGAGTTATCTCTGCTCCTCTCCTTCTGGGATAAGGAGTTATCCCCAGACAAGGGGAGAACATATTACAAATCCCTAAAAAAAGAGGGCTTTGCTCCCAGAGATGAGACCAACTGTCCAAGGACAAATGTCCCTCTCTAAGGAGAGTAGGGCCCAATTTTCTTTCCCCCAAGAAAGGGAAACCAAAAGAGAACTCTCTCCAGGATACAAAAGAGGGAGTCTCCAACAAGGACTCCCATAAGAGAAGTCCAAAGAAGAAATATACGAGAAAACTCCAAAAAACAGAGAGCTCTCCCCATTGTCCTGCAACAACAACAATCAAGGCAACAAGGAAGAAGAAGGCTCCCCGGCTGCAAAAGGCAACAAGCAACAAAGAACACAAGATGAGCCCTTAAATAGACACCTTCCTTTTCCTCTTCTTTTCTTTTGTACAAAGACCTCAATGAGGCACTATGTAATGCCTACATGGGGTTTGGACACCCGCTTTCAATACAGAATACTTCTTTTATTGTCATTATCCTCTTCTCTTTTTGTTCTTCTTAATAAGAGGTTCCTCCTCTAATCGGGGAAGGTATTTAACAATCCGAATTTAACCGGGTTGGAAGGATTGTCCCCCACACAAAACAATCAATTTCACATAACAGTGAAGGTATTTTGACGCCAAAATTCGGGTAATCTCATCCTTTGAGATCGCTCGGAATTTGTGTGTACAAGTACTGTGGTATGTGATGTACAACTCAAAGTCACTAAGAGGAATGGCAAACGAGCATGTTGTGCCAAACAAGCCTTTCGTTTCTATGGTTGTCATTTAAAAGGGTATTCATTACCAACAAACGAAAAGAGAGACACAAGAAGTAACTATAATCAAAACAACAATTATAGCAAAGGAAGAATGGGGCCAGTCAGTGGACTTGGTTAAAGACCCCCCATAAGGCAATCGTATCCACTACATATCTTGCAGGCTTATGAACGTTATTAATGACTAAGGAGACTATCAACACAATTGCCGAGTCAATATCTCTTCGACAGGATCAACAAACACACAAGGATGCACACCATATTCATTGACCAACATAATGGCATTAATTGAGTCACCTATGACAACTAAAGAACTATGAAGAAAGGAAGAGTACATACAAATCCTTCTTAAGTGACAAAAGTACTAAAGCCCAATTTCCCTCAATAGTTGGACCTTGGAATCGAGAAAGTGTTAACTCACCTATGGGCTGCTTGATATACTCATTGTAAAAAAAAACGCCGTTTTTTGAAAAAGAAAACACGTTTTATTCGCGAATTTTGGAGTTGCCGAATGGTTTTGCATTTAAATCGCAACTTTTTTAAAAAAAAAGCGTTTTCCGAATTATTCGCGTTTTTCCCAAATAATTCTTGA
This sequence comes from Tetracentron sinense, assembly GCA_015143295.1. NCBI lineage: Eukaryota > Viridiplantae > Streptophyta > Magnoliopsida > Trochodendrales > Trochodendraceae > Tetracentron > Tetracentron sinense. The sequence goes on from JABCRI010000147.1 coordinate 3,671, forward strand.
ATTTCCCGAATTATTCCTAAATTATTCAAAAAAATTACTTTTTTTTAATATATTTTAATCAAATTGTTCCGTATATTTTTATAATTATTAATTTACTTTTTAATTTTTTTCCCGAATTTTCCGAATTTGATCCCTGCCGAATTATTCCCGAACCCCGACTTTGTCACTATGGATATGCTTGCTGCGGAGAAAGACTTTCTAAAGACTAATTGATAAAAAAAATGCAATTTTCCAATCAGGCGGAATAAAAAAAAAATATTGGATTGAGATCAGGATATAAGGAAAAATGATCCATGGACATTTTGACCTCAGCTTAGGGAGAATTTAAACGCAACACAACACTCAACAAAATCTACAATGCCCAGAGAAGTCATCCTTGATGATTTTCCATTTCTTCCTTGCCGAGCCGCCTCTCTTCGCCATTCGAAGTACGGACAGAAAGAGCAGTGATACAACTTGTTAACAATACATGATATTACACTCCCCCTCAAACTCGAACAAATGAGAGGTCAAGAAGCGAGATTTTGCCCACCAAGAATTCATGCCAAGCACAAGTGTGAGACTTGGTGAACAAATCTGCATCAATGCCCAAACCTGCAGACATATAGGCCCCTCAACATCAATGCTCAATAAAAAAAATGCTCAATATACGAGCCAGCCATTCTGGCAAGACCAAGATTATCAGAGGAGATTCAGCCAAAATTAAGCTAAAAGGATGTCTGCTGGGAGGAAGTTTTAACTCCTCCAACATCCTCTCAACATGATCCTTACACCTCATAACCTCTTCCAAAATCTCCAAATACCAATATATATCATCCCCTTTCATATACAAAATATCTCGCGAATCAAAGTCAATGAGATAACTTGCTCCATTATAGTCAATATCATATAATTATATCTAAAACTTTTGTTATTGAGTACTTTAAACAAGCCCCATAACATAGGCCTCAAAAGGTGTTCAATAATGTACAACCTTTAGCTAGCCATGGCTTGTGGCTTATAGACTGAATATAATTTTGCACAAAACAACAAAGCACAAGCAACACCACAAAAAGGTCAATCAAGAAGTTCCAGGCAATAGATGCAAACAAGACAATGAAACAAACGGTTATTTCTGACCTCCTCCCATATCATAACACATAGTACAACATGGGCTGGAAGCCTGGAATGAGAAAGCATTCGTGATGAAAATGGTGCACATAAAGATTTTGTCAAAAGTCACCTCTTGGCAAATAAAGATCACCCTAACCTACTTAGGATGGCGTGAAAACTCCTCTGGGGAACTTGAAGAAAAATAGAGCGAATAACGCTTAAAATCTCAAATCCAAACCCAACGAGCCACAAGCACCAAAAGATAGACAGATTTTAACCTACCCAATAACTTCGACTAACTAGCTGACAAGCCCTAGAATCCCTCTAGTCAGAGGACAGTAGACCACATCCGATACTAGCCAATAGAAATCTCTAAGAATGCTACACAAAAAAACTCATCGTACTTCAAAACCTAAATTTACTTCCATTACTAGTAACTACATATTTACTAATATAAAGAGGATGTCCATGTTCAAAACGTTGATTGAATCTTTTGTAATTTCAAAACTACCCTTTGCTCTTATCTCATCTTTTCTCTATCTTTACAAATATAAAGAGGAGGCCCCATGTTCAAAACTTGATTGAATCTTTTGTAATTCCAAAACTACCCTTTGCTCTTATCTCATCTTTTCTCCTTCTTATCTTATACATAATGGTCCTTGAAAACGTAGATGAAATTTTGTAAAATTCTCAAACTACCCTTATCATAATCATTATATAAGACAAACACTTAATTGAATATTTGCTTAATTTCCATACTACCTCTCACCCATCTATCTATTAGGCTTGAAATTCTCCACGGTGATAACCGAACTCTTTGGAGTCCAGTTACACCAGTGAAGTCGCCATGTGTCCCTTTTAACACTCTTTAACCGTGGTTAAGATTCATCCACCCCTAAAGTTCACCCACTTATCATTGGATTTTAGAAAAAAAATATATTAAAAAAAATTAACAGTAGGAATTAGTGAATTTTAACTAAGGTTTTAAAAAATTAATATTTTTTTCTCAAAACCAAGGATAGGTGGATAGATGAATCTTAACCACAGTTAAGGGTGTCAAAAGAGACACATGGCAACCTCAAGAGTGTAACGGGACTCCAACTATGGTTAAGATTCACCAACCCCTAGGGTTCAATCACTTATTCTTGGTTTTTAGAAAAAAATTATTTATTTCTATTAAACCTTGATTAAAATTCACTAACTTCTAGGGTTAACTCTTTTTCCATATTTTTTTCTAAAAAACCAAGGATAAGTGGATGAACCCTAGGGGTAGATGAATCTTTGTCACAGTTAAGTAGTGTTAAAAGGGACACAGGGTGACCTCAGTGGCGTAACCGGACTCCTCGCTCTCTTGGCAAAACGCTCCGAAAGAAGAACGTCTCACCAAGGCCTCGCCCACCCCCTTTTCTTTGTTATACCGAAAATGTCTTTAAATCTTTTTGGTTCTTAAAATGTCCCGACATCATATTTCAATAAGCAACGTGTCTCTCACAAATTTTTTGTATCCAAAATATCCCTCAAATTTCTATACCCAAAATATTCATTAATTTTTTTTTTCGAAATGCCCTCACTAAGGTCCCTCTTCCCAGTCTATCTCCCCTTCCTCTCTCTCACGTACGTGCATCGCACGTGCCGCCCACTAGTCCTAAATAAAACAAATTTTCCCACAAAAGACCCACCATATTATAGACAACATATAACCAATATCCATAGTGACAAAGTTCTCCAATTTTTTCAAAAAGTCTCGAATAACTCGTAAAGTTTTCATCAAAAGATTAATTCACGAAGTATTTACAACTTTTTAAATAAAGCGTGGCTTTCTAAAAAAAAAAACACAAATTTCGCGAATTAAACACGAAATGTTAAAAAAGACCTCAATAAATATCTAATATATGAAATATATTCTTTTATAATTTTTCATAATTAGTAATCATATTTCTTATTATTTTCATATCTTGCATGACATTTTCTCAATTTTTTGCTGATTTTTTTTAATTTTTCCGTAGCCGAATAATTGTCGAACTCTGACTTTGTGAATTTGGATATCACATATCCATAGTAATAAACTCAGCATTTAGAGAATACCAAGAGCTTCTATAGCTAAATTGCATCAGATTATTTAATTAAACTTATGAAAAACAATGACATTTTTTGTAGTGTTTCCAATCTTAACAAAGGTATTGGTTTAAGCAACATCGCATGTGTTATTAGCAAGGGCATTGCAATTATATTGCATTTTGCATTAACATGAAAGATTGGTAACACACTAACACTAAGAAATAAGCAAAATTGTGATTTCTACACAACCAAAAGAACCTTGAGAATTTCTAGTCACCAAGTTTGGATGGTCCAAGTGTGCATAAAAAATAAAAATAAAATGTAGTTATCTGTGTAAGTGAAATTGATCCCAATGGTTGTTTTCGGTTTAAAATTAAAAAAAGTATATATATATAACCTAATATTGCCCTTATGGGCACAAGGTATGGAGCTACTTCCTCTCTCGCTTGGGACTCAGCTGGGTCTTTCCCCTCTCCGTGCGGGACTTCTTATCCTATAAGTTCTCGGTGTTACTAGGGAAGAAGCCTTCGAAGGGGGCCCATTGATAGCTGCATCAATTGCTTGGACTCTTTGGCAAGAACGGAACTTGAGGGCCTTCGAGAACTCTCCCTCTCCTCTTGCCAGAACCTGCCTACAGGACGGTCACCTCCTGAAGCATTGCTGCTCCGTTCAAGAGCATTTTGATCTAGCCTGGCTTTACTTCTTTCTTTAACAGCTCGACTCATTACTATGTTTTGCACTTTCTTGTATATACTCTTTAGTAAGCTTCTGGCCTGGGTTTACTATCCATTGCCCCCCATGTACTCCTTTATATTGCAATATATTCATCTCTCTATTACCAATCAAAAAAAAAAAAAATTGCCACATAATTCCCTAGACTTGTTCGGCAACTCACATGGGTTCTTAAGGAATTACGTAATATGCAACATACCATTTCACAGCATCTACCACAACATTTGAACTACTATAATTTTAATACATATTTTGTCTTTTATCAATGTTGCTCAAAGAGAAAGATAGCCAAGTAGAGTCCTGGATATCTTGTTCGTACAACTCCTACAATAAGTTGAAAAAACTACTAACACATCACCAAAAAAAAAAAAAAACTTCATCCCCACAAAAGTTTTACTTACTTTCACTCAATTACTCCATCGAAGAAGAATAAGTTTTTATTTTCTGTTGTTCTTTTGGCAAAATAACATCCACGTATAATCTTCTCTTAAAGCTTCAAAGTCTTCCTAAAAGAAATCAACTTATTATTCAAACAACAGTAGATAAACTTTCTCCAAACTGGTAGCTAGATTGGGATTTCTACTACTCCTATCCTTTTCTAAGTAGCCACATTTCACATAGCACCGAGAGGGGCAAAACCTACTCAAGATGGTTATGCCAACTTTTATAATTGAGTGATAGAATTCAACACCGATGGTGTGTTGGACACATCAGGCCACGTATGGGGTTGTTGAGTGACACAAATTTTGGTTGTACGTTTCAATTTCTCTTAAGATGCTTGATGCCTCTCTTCTAAAAGGAGTCCAAGTAATGGGCCCTAATAAAAACTTTCATGTTCCAAACAGTAGGATGCAAGGTAACTTCGGAATATGTTTTTAGTACCAATTCCTCTAACTCTGTTTGTATTAAAACACTAGTAAAAAGACACTAAAGATATAGCACTATAACTTAGAAGCATCTGAATCCTCATTGCATGAACGAAACAAATTCTAACATCTCCTCTAAGAAGACTGGGAACTTTGCGAGTGAACAACCAAACAAGGCCCAAAACTTTTATTTTATTTTATTTTTTGATAAGTGATAGAACCAAAGCCCAAAACGTAATGGAGCCATAGATTTCTTTGAGACCTCAAAAACACTCATCCTCTACAAATTATAGAAGAGTCAGACACTGCAGGGTAATTCACATGCCATTCTGTTTCACTATGATGAATGTAAAATAACCAAATTATGGGACTATGTCCAAAGAAACATATAATGAAATCATATGCTCATTGTCTAATGTATCTAACAATTTGTTTAATTTTAATCTCAAACCACCATAAAAGAGAAACAAATAAGCAAAATAATAAACATAACACCAAAAAATTCAATTAAATTCACTAATTAGAGAAAGGGACTTCATACGCAATAAGCAAAACTATGTAAATAGTATATCAGTACATAAATATGAAAGAAAAATTGGAAAGAAAACAAAACAAATGCAAGATCAGGTACAGTGTTTCAGTAGAAATAGACGCACCTGATAGTATCTCCCATCAAGCTTCTTGATACCATAACCCAATTGGACGGTCCCAAACGATTTCATATCGGTGAGAACACCATTTCGTCTGTAAACATGTTTTCCTACTCGAGCAACCAAGCCCATCAGAGCATCTTTCCTTACATGAGGCTTCAGCAATAGCATACAATCATAAAGAGGCATTTCTCTCTCTCTCTCTCTCTCTCTCTCTTTCTTTGTTTAACCGATTTTCCTGACTGCTCAAACAAGATTAATCAATAAATAAATCCACTTTGCTCTTCCTTTCAAACACTAATCCAATATATTAAAGAAATCCCAACTAAAATGGCACTAGCATTATAGAAAAATAAATGATCTCATTATAGAAACCCTTTTTCTTTCGCGGCAATTTGATCTTCCATGGATCCTTCTTGTGCATCCTCAGTAGATGCACACTTCCAAATGAATGAGGTGGATCGCAGCATTCACATTGATTTTCATTTTTCTTAGATTTGTTTTTCATCTCTCCTGCCATTGATCTGGAGCAAAGAAACATAAAACAAACACTAGGGTTCACCCAAAAGCCAAAGAGAAGAACATTAAGAGAGAAATGAGCTGACATTAGTTGAATTATAGTACAAACAATTTCATAAACCCTAGAAATGGAAGGTTAGGTTGGTAGAAATGGGGATGATTCTTAGGTTGCAGATGATATGCTTAGGTTGAAGAAGAAGAAGAAGATCATATCTCTTCTAAAAAATTTGGTACCGATTATCTGCTGAAATATACAGAGATTGTGAAAACCCATCAACATATTATTGTTTTGAGAATAACCTAGATGGGATTTTGCATAAAAAAAAATTACGAGTTTCTAAGCAATCAAATAGGTAAAAAGCATAGAATGAGGAAAATTTTATACACAAAAGTTGAAAGATAAATAGTAGCTCACCAGAAAATTTGAAGAGGGGAAGAAAACCCTTCAAATGAGCGATTGCAGTGTGGTTCAATTCAGGAGGAAGGTTCTATATATGTTTTGGCCCTAAAAGCAATTAGTGACTAGCCAATGGATTACCTCTGGCAGATGCCAGAGTATTAAACTCGAGCATTCCTTTCTTGTTGACGCGTGGGAAGGTCTTGAACTAAGGAGGTGATAGCATGTATGTAGATGTTCTATTTGGCGGTTTGCATACACCTTCCCGGCTTGCCACATGTCTTCTTTTGACACTTGTTAACTATGGTTAAGATTCACTCATCCATAGCCAATAAGCACATGTACCTCATGTGTTGGAGATGTTTACTTTTAGCCCAGTGCAAGGTCTTCTATTTTAAGTACCATTGTCTTCCTTTCAAATGCATTCTTTGAGGTTGTGCATAGAATAGGGAGGAAGGAGTGAAATGGTAAAATATCTATTATCTGTGTACTCCCTTAGGGTGAGTGTTTAGTCCCACATCGGGTAACTACCCGAGCATGTTGTCCCATATAAGTTCCTTAGCGCCTCAAACGGTTGGTACCCGTTTTGAGGAGCTCTAGGGTGAAGCTTACATGGGCTGCATGTGTGTGGTGTGTGTGTGTGTGTGTTTGGGTGGTGTGAGTATTTCCTTGTATTTGCCTTCAGTCATTGCCTTGTGGTATGATTGAGTTTACCAAAAAAAAAAAACAAAAAAAAATCCCTCACTTTTTCATTTCCGAAAATACCCTCAAATCTCATTTCTATTCCCGGACGACCACACTGATGAGTTTCTTTTTACTTGTCTCTGCTAAAGAGAAGTACCAGGCTCTCGGAATGACCGACGCAGCAGCATTTTTTTTTTTTTTTTTTTTTTGTGGTCGCCGGCTATAAGCTTCTCCAACCGGCATTTAGTCCAAGTCTCCGGTAAGTGTTGTATCCCTCGTTTTCTATGTAATTAGGACATTTTTTAGGGTTTTTGTATGAGTATCAATCCTTGAACACAGTGAAGTTGAATCCTGGTTTTGTAGATATATTAAAGGCATGATTTTTTTTTTTGCGCTTTTAATTCCTTTTTGTCGTGCATGAAGATTGGTTTTGTTGTAAAATTTGCTTCCAGATTAAAAGATAGTGCTTAGTTATAGACATAGAGCTAAAATTTTAGGATTTATGACTAGTTTCAGTTTACATTACATGGTACAAGATTTTTCCCTTGTCAGTTTCTTTAAGTTCTCTTTCGTCCCTTTGATTGGTTTCACCTTTATCTGTTAGGAATCCATAAATTCTCAAAGAAATTTGAGTCAATCCAAGTTCGGGAGTGGAGAATTTATTCCTTAAAATCTCATTTCGATTATCCAAGTTGTGTCTCTTCTTGAGTTGTCCTCCATGTACTGTTTGATTTGAACATAAATTGGAATTAATTGCATGCAACTTAGGATGTTAAATTGAGTATATTGATGACAATAAGTGGTTAATTCAATAGCAGGTGAACTAAAAATATATTTAGTCTACCCATTAGGAAAAATTTGGTTGAGTTTTGAGTGAAGTTGCATTATGATTGCTTTCAATCCATACCCCGAAAGTAAACTGGAAACCAACATAAAAGACACCACCTTTGACATGGAAGTTTGGTTGGATCAACATGCTAAGGCACTAGACAAGACCGACGACGTGTAGATTGTTATAATTTAATGTACAAATACGAGCATTGACAGGTTGGCCGAAGACCTGAGTTCAACCAAGTAATCGAGTTCTTTTAATGACACTATTTTAGGAACCGAGGAAGGTTCAAGGTTGAGTGACATTGGAGTGGAATCACAACGAAAACTTACATGTGATGTTGTTGTCCTTTATTTCTTTATGACGGATTGACTTGGACGCATTGAACTTACTTGGTGACCAAGAGCCATATGTTAATTCTGTTGAATGGATGGGTAAAATACCTCGGGCTTATATTGTAATTATTGCACCTTATTCAATGACCTTTAGCCCGAAGAATCTGATGCTTGTATGTTTTGTTTTACTTAATCCTTTGAGAGACATCACTAGGTTAGATAGCAACATTTTTATCTTTTGCACAATTGCATCAGGCTCCCAATATTTTTCGTAATTAGTTTACTATGCATGAGAGCATCCATCATTCACTAATTAAACATCCTAAAGGACCTGCTGAGAGTGGATAAGTATAGTTAACCATAGAGTGAGTGCCATGGTAGTCAAGTCAATTAGAAGCTACTATTTTTTTGATCAATAATCAAGCATTTATAAGAAAAGGGAACAGAGAACAGGAACAAGAAGAAAGGGGTTCACAAGATCATGAACCCGCCAAAAGAAAACTAGAAACAGAAGACACAACAACTAAACAACCCCAAGACTTCAGGATAACAAGTGACCCAGCTCCCCTCCTCCAAAAAAAGAGGAACACCACTCCAAGATCAGACCCCGAATACGAGCACAAATACGGGAAGGAGCACACAGGGAGTCCTCGAAAACTCTCCAGTTCCTCTCCTTCCAAATGGACCACGTAATGGCACCTGGCAAAACAGCCCAAATAACCTTTCTGGAACCATCCCCCCAATGCAAATGCCAGCAAGATAAGAAGCTATGAAAGGAATAGGGAAAGACCCAATCCATTCCCACACGGGAAAGAAAGAAGCCCCAAACCTCACGAGCGATGGGGCAATCTACTATTTGGTTAGCAGTGTTTTAAAACCCGAAAACTCAACTCGTCTCGAAAACTTGCCGAATAGAGTCGACTCGAAAACTCGTCCGAGTAATGACACCGAAAACTCGAACAAATAAAAAAAAAATTAATACTATATATATGATATAAATTGAAAAATAATCATAAAACATGCCTAAAATGAGCTACATAATTCAATAATGAATTATTGATGAATTAAATTATAAAAATGTTTCAAATACTAATAAATTATTAAATCATACAATTCATCAATCACTATCCATCAATAAAAAAACAAATGAAGAAACACACAGAAAGAATGTATTTCATGAAGCATTTGAAAAAAGCCCTAAAAAAATTATAGGAATTCGAGAAACTATCCAACACAAAGAAGCTACCTATTTCAAAAAGGGGGAAATCTCAAAGATGACAAAGACACCACATAGAGCAAAAGCAAATAAATAAAATAAACACTGATGAGCATAGCATCTTGGAAACTAGAAAGTAGAAAAAATGGAAAAGAGAAAAAAAAAATACCCAAAAAAGAGAAAATGATAAAACATGCCTAAAAAGAGCATCGGCCCATGATAGCAATTGAAGCTCCATATTTACCCAACTGAGTTGAAATCTTGAACCCAATTCAGAGCCTCCGACTGTCAAAAGGGCAACCTTCCCTTTCAGAATATCGGGCTTGAATGGAGACTCCATCAAAGACCTCTCTCTCTCTCTCTCGTTGAGGAGAAATAACAATCTAGCAACCATTGCTTACTGTAAACAAAGAGAGAGAGAGGTCTTTAATGGAGAAATAGCAGTCTAGTGATGAACTAGGAAGAGAAGAGAGAAAGGAAAGAGAGAGGGAAAAGGACTTACCGATGTTGGAAATTTGATCGTTGGTTGCTGATCACCGAGGAAGATTGCGAGAGTGGGGGTTTGGGAGAGACGACTCTTTTGTGCCCTAACACCCCCTCTTTACTCTATTTCGTGTTCTATTTATATCGGGGGGGTGTTTAAAAAAAAACATGACTTTGCGTAGCTTGGGCGAGTCGGACGAATCGGGTGTGTCTACCGGGTCAGGTTGACTCGCCTGAGTCGACCGAAAAACTCATCTTTTCATTGCGTTTCCGAGTTTTCCATGCAACTCGGCTCGAAACCTGGTCGAGTCGACTCGGCCGAGTTTCAAGCCAACTCGCCGAGTTTTAAAACCATGGTTAGGCTATAGGCTTGGGTTTTCCTCATTGGAATCTTATGCTTGATGGATGTTCAACAAGGCTAGAATAAAGAAAGGGAAGAGGGTTCTCTATCTAGCAGTTGAGTGCATGGACACCACCCTTAAACAAGTATCTGCAAAGCTTCCACCAAAACCGTTTCAAGATAGAACAATGTACTCTTCAGTTCTTCATCTTTATGGGCATGATCAAATCAACAAACTACATGTCAACATATATACTTGAAATCTAAGAAAAACCCATTATCAAATTATCAACGGCCTTTTGCTACGAAATTAAGTTGGTTTCAATAGAAAGATTACAAATGTTTTCATTTTTTCAATTTATTAATGGTTGTGGGAAAGATAAAATTAGGGCTTGTAGCCAGAAGCCAAATGCCATATGAGGGTTTAGTTTAAGTTTTAGTTCATCATTCATCTGACCTGGTGATTCTCAATGTAGAGTCGGATGTACTAATTTTGCAAAGGTGTACACGCTTTCTGCCACAGTTATGGAGTACACAGATAATAGATATTTCACCATTTCACTCCTTCCTCCCTATTCTATGCACAGCCTCAAAGAATGCATTTAAAAGGAAGACAATGGTACTTAAAATAGAAGATCTTGCACTGTGCTAAAAGTAAACATTTCCAACACATGAGGTACATGTGCTTATTGGCTATGGATGAGTGAATCTTAACCATAGTTAACAAGCGTCAAAAGAAGACATGTGGCAAGCCGGGAAGGTGTATGCAAACCGCCAAATGGAACATCCACATACATGCTATCACCTCCTTAGTTCAAGACCTTCCCACGCGTCAACAAGAAAGGAATGCCCGAGTCTAATACTCTGGCATCTGCCAAAGGTAATCCATTGGCTAGTCACTAATTGCTTTTAGGGCCAAAACATATATAGAACCTTCCTCCTGAATTGAACCACACTGCAATCGCTCATTTGAAGGGTTTTCTTCCCCTCTTCAAATTTTCTGGTGAGCTACTCTTTATCTTTCAACTTTTGTGTATAAAATTTTCCTCATTCTATGCTTTTTCTTTACCTGTTTGATTGCTTAGAAACTTGTAATTTTTTTATGCAAAATCCCATCTGGATTCTTCTCAAAACAATAATATGTTGATGGGTTTTCACAATCTCTGTATATTTCAGCAGATAATCGGTACTAAATTTTTTAGAAGAGATATGATCTTCTTCTTCTTCTTCAACCTAAGCATATCATCTGCAACCTAAGAATCATCCCCATTTCTACCAACCTAACCTTCCATTTCTAGGGTTTATGAAATTGTTTGTACTATAATTCAACTAATGTCAGCTCATTTCTCTCTTAATGTTCTTCTCTTTGGCTTTAGGGTGAACCCTAGTGTTTGTTTTATGTTTCTTTGCTCTAGATCAATGGCAGGAGAGATGAAAAACAAATCTAAGAAAAATGAAAATCAATGTGAATGTTGCGATCCACCTCGTTCATTTGGAAGTGTGCATCTACTGAGGATGCACAAGAAGGATCCACGGAACATCAAATTGCCGCGAAAGAAAAAGGGTTTCAAACATGCAAATAAATCTAGAAAGGCTGGTAAGTCTGGTATGTCTGGTAAGTAAAGGCCAAGGGCCACCAGTACTTACACGATCGTCTTGAAACATTTTGGCTATGCTTTATATTTTCGAAAGACAATGAATTTTGTACCTGATTGGGAGGGTTTACAACATAGTTAACTGTATTCGATTCTGATAGTTACTCTGTTTAGTCTGGTAAGTAAAGGCCAAGGGCCACCAGTACTTACACGATCATCTTGAAACATTTTGGCTATGCTTTATATTTTCGAATGACAATGAATTTTGTACCTGATTGGGAGGGTTTACAACATAGTTAACTGTATTCGATTCTAATAGTTACTCTGTTTACCTGAATTATGGTTCGAAAATGGCTGATTGAGCTAGAATGTGCTAAATTGAGATCAGCCTACCCCCATAAAAATCAATGAGAATCAGATTTCCCATTTCCGAATATCATACTTGTTAACGATTGTCCCTCGAAGTTTCAGGGATTTCCTATTGGGATGGTCTATCTTAGGGGTTAAGGCGTCTACGAAATTATTTGGACCTTCTTCCTAGAAACCATTTGTTAGTGTATTTGGAAGAGACGAACAAGAGGTTGTTTGAAAATTCTTCCCCTCCCTTGTATCTTTATCGTCTGGCAAGGGAAACTGAATTGTCTTCATTGGTGTCAATTAGGAATGACCTTGATGATCTAGATTTGTTCTCTTTTTCTTTCTTTTTTTTCCTGATGCGTGGATAAGTGTTTCGGTCAAAGGTGGTAGGTTGGAGATGATCTCCTCTATTTTTGAATGATTGGTGATTCAAATCATACGATTTATGTGATTCAAGTAGGAAACCCTTGTTACAGACCGATACTTAGAAAAAATATTTTAATATTTTTATTTTTTAATTTTCTAAAGGTACTTTATGTCTTTTAAGAATAGAGAATAAATGGAAAAACCTCTGTCACGGACATACCAAAACCCATATGTCGATTTTATCTTTATTACTGTAAAACGGGGAAAAAATGAGAAGAAAGAGGATGAAGTTGGAAAGTTGGACTTTTGGAGCACTTGTTAGTTTATTTTATTAGTTTTTTTAATTATACAAGTCTTTTGATAATTTTTTGTACCCCTTATTTCCTATCCAGAGGGGACGGAGGAGGTTGGTCTTCGAGGTAGGCCTCTCTCTTATTCTCAAGTTGATACTTCTGTTGGGCTTCTGGAGGCAGAGGTTGGTTGCTCTTATCAGGGGTCTTCCGAGCGGGCTGTCCTGGGCAGTCGAGAGGATCGGCCTTTGACTGAGGGAGGATTAGGGTCAGTTTTCCCGGTTCTTTCTCAGCGTTGTGTAGGAGAGAGTTCGACTGGGCTGCCCTTTTCTTCTCGGTCGGATGCAGGGAGGGTTGATCCGGAGTGGACAGTAGACAGGTTGAAGGCTTTTGGAAAAGTACTGGGTCTGTCATATGAGGGTAGGGAGGACGAAGTTCGGGAGATTTTTAGCAAGCTGGTTCGGGAATCCGGAATTTCAGCATTCCGAGAGGCGGAGATAGATTCAGGGGCTGGGAAGAAGAAAATGTCGAGAGAGATTAAGAGACTGATCAGTGGGATTAATTATGACAGTCATGTTCGGGGAGCCCGTAAAGCTAGGTCAGGTAAAGGGAGAGGGGGGCATAATGGTTTCTAATGTCTCTCAAGGTTTTATCTTGGAATATTCGCGGATTAGGGTCTATGGAGAAGAGAAGGGCCGTGAAATTGGCAGTCTCCAAATTTAGACCATCACTAGTGTGTATTCAGGAAACAAAAATGGTGGAGATGTCTGATTCTACTATTCGTGATTGTTGGGGAGCAGATCCCGGTTGGTGTTCAGTTCCGGCGTTCGGTCATGCAGGGGGTATCCTTATTCTCTGGGATAAGGGGGAGGTGGAAGTTTTGGAGGAAGAGGTTGGAGCATTTTCCTTATCCCTCCTTTGCTGCTTTGTGAAGGTGGATTTTCAGTGGATGTTTTCGGGGGTGTATGGGCCCGTGTGTCGAGAGGAACATAAGGATTTTTGGATAGAGCTCGATAATATTAGTGCTCGTTGGGGCGGCCCCTGGTGCATTGGGGGGGATTTTAACTGTGTGCGGTTTAGTTATGAGAAATCCAGTGGGGGGGCTACTTCCCCGAATATGAGGAGGTTCCGCGAGTTTCTCTTCAGGCATAAATTGATTGAATTTCCCCTAAAGGGCGCTTCGTTTACTTGGTCTAACTTCCAGAGTCCCCCTTCCCTTAGCAAGATTGATAGATTTTTCGCTAGCCCGGATTGGGAGGTTAGATGCCCGAAAGCTTCTCTCTTAGCTCTACCCAGGACAGTGTCAGATCATATCCCCATCCTGTTGGAGTTAGAAGGAGGCGGGGGTGGTCCTAAGCCTTTCAAATTTGAGAACATGTGGCTACATCATCCTGATTTCATGTCAGTAGTTAAAGAGGCGTGGGAGTCCTCTTTGGCTTGGGGCTCTTGGAGCACCATATTTGGGCTTAAACTGAAAGCAGTGAAGCAAAAGCTTAAGATCTGGAATAAGCAAGTCTTTGGGCTCATTCCTGAAAAGAAAAAAGTTCTTTTGGAGGGCATTTCAGCTTTAGATTTGAAGGAGGAATCATCTACTTTGATTGTTTCAGAGTGCAGAGAGAGAGACAGGTTGAAGCGGGAGTTTCAACAGTTGTTGAAGCGGGAGGAAATAAGTTGGAAACAGAAGTCGCGAGTACAGTGGCTGAAAGAGGGTGATAAAAATACGAAATTCTTTCATCGGATGGCGACTTGGCGTGGTAGAGCCACCAAGATCTTCAGCCTCCAGATTGGGGATAAGTGTTGGGATAATGAAAAGGATTTGGGAGGGGCGGCTGCGGAGTATTTTGGATTGATGTACAAAGAAAGTGTTGCTTATAGGCCTTTGCTTGAGGGGTTGGATTTCGCAAGTCTTCCTGAGGAGTGGAGTTCCCAGTTAGAAAGGCCGTTCATGGAGTTGGAGGTCCAGTCAGTGATTGTTGGGATGGTTGGGGACAAAGCCCCTGGCCCAGATGGGTTTTCGATTGAATTTTATAAGAAGTGTTGGTCGATCATTGGGCAGGATTTGATGAGAGTCTTTCATGAGTTTTATCAGTCTAATTCTTTTGATCAGGTGCTCAATTGTTCTTTTATCGCCCTCATTCCTAAGGTGCAGGGAGCCCGTGATATCCGTGATTTTCGTCCTATCAGCCTTTTGAGTAGTGCATATAAAATTCTAGCGAAAGTGTTGACCGTTAGACTTAGTCGGGTGTTAGGGCTTGTGATTTCTCCGGAGCAGAGCGCTTTTGTGGGTGGGAGGCATATCCTGGATGGGGTCCTGATTGCTAATGAAGTGGTGGATGAGCAGCTGAAGAAGGGTGATCCAGGTATTATATGCAAGATGGATTTGGAAAAAGCTTATGATCACGTGAGTTGGAGTTTTTTGGATTACTCCCTCAGCCGGATGGGATTTGGGTATAAATGGCGCGCTTGGATGAGGTGTTGTTATTCTTCTCCCTCCTATTCCGTGTTGATTAATGGTTCCCCTTATGGTTTTTTCAAAAGCTCTAGGGGATTGCGCCAAGGCGATCCGTTATCTCCTCTCCTCTTTCTATTGGTTTCTGAAGCTCTTAGCAGAATGATTAGGAAGGCATCGGAGGCGGTGTGGGGTGGTTTTGTTGTGGGGAATCCAGCGCTTCAAATTTCGCATCTTCAGTTTGCGGATGATACTCTTCTCTTTTGTGATGCTTCGGCTAGGCAGCTTACTCTTATTGGATATCTGTTTCATTGTTTCGAAGCCGTCTCAGGTTTAAAGATCAATTATCAGAAGAGCAGGATATTTGCAGTGGGGGGAGGTGAATAATCTGGAGGGGCTGGCTGAGTGCCTTAGATGCAAGACAGGTGTGCTTCCTACTACCTATTTAGGTCTTCCTCTGGGGGCGTCGTTTAAAGCCAAGTCAGTGTGGGAGCCAATTATTGATAGATTTCATAGAAGATTGTCAGGTTGGAAATCTGTGTTGCTCTCTAAAGGTGGCAGACTTACCTTATTGAAGAGTACTCTCTATAGTCTTCCGTTGTATTTCCTCTCCCTTTTCAAAATCCCGGCTTCTATAGTCTCTAAGTTGGAAAGGATGCAAAGGAATTTTCTGTGGAATGAAAAGGTAGTTATCAAGAAGTTGCATTTGGTGAAGTGGAAGTGGGTTTGTCGGCCTAAAGAGCGGGGGGGTCTGAGCATTTGGCCTATCAAGGTCATCAATGAGGCTTTATTGGGTAAGTGGCTTTGGAGATTCAGGATTGAAGAAGATAGCTTGTGGAGAAAGGTTATTGCAGCACGTCATGGTTTGAGAGATCGTTGGGAGCCGAGGCAGCCTAGGGGTTCACACGGCGTTAGCCTTTGGAAAGGAATTGTGATGGGTTGGGATAGATTCGTCAAGCATACCCGACTTGTTGTGGGTGACGGGAAGGATGTGAAGTTTTGGTCCGATCAATGGTGCGGGACTTCTCCTTTGATGCAGTTGTTCAGATCATTTTACATGATTTCCTCTAACAAATCGGCGGCGGTGGCAGACATGTTTATTAGGAATGCGGGCTTAGTGGTTTGGTGCCTCTATTTCTCCCGGGCACTGAATGATTGGGAAGTTCAAGACTATGCTAACCTATTGGCTATGCTGGAGTCAGTGTCCATTGATGTGACCGTCAAGGATCGAAGGGTTTGGTTGGGCAACTCTAATGGTCGGTTTTCAGTCAAATCGTATTTGCAAGCGGCTTCCAGGGGCCCCTACGTGGAGTTCCCTAGTAAGTTGGTTTGGTTCAATGGGTTGCCTTCGAAGGTATCTGTATTTCTTTGGTCAGCCTATTTGGATAAGATTGTGACTTTGGACAATTTGCATAAGAGAGGGTGGAGCCTTCCCAATCGTTGCTATATGTGCTTGGTAGAGGAGGAATCAGTGAACCACTTGTTGCTTCACTGTATGGTGGCACGGAGGCTTTGGATGTATTATTTGTCCCAGCTGGGGGTTGCTTGGGTATTTCCCTCATCTTTTCAGGCCTTGTTATCTAGCTGGCTTTTTGTATCGCTGGATAGTCCGTTGGATCTGGTTTGGGCTCTCCTCCCAGGGGTAGTTTCGTGGTCTTTGTGGAAAGAGCGGAACAAGCGAGTGTTTGATAATTCCTTATCGACATTGGAGAGCGTTTGCACCCGCTCGCGCGCTCTTTTGCAGGATTGGCTCTCTGTCAAAGTTGATGTGGGGGAGATAGGGTTAGATGAGTTGATTGCTTAAAAGGTGCTTCGGAGCTTTCTGGTGGTTGTGTATCGTTGGCTTTGTCTCTTTTGTTGTAGTCTTTGTTGTTTCTTGGAGATTCACTTTTTGTGAATCTTCCTTCTTTTAATGATATTAATATTACCGATCAAAAAATAATAATGGAGGGTGTAACAAACCCTTCTAGGCAAGGACTAGTCCCTTCAAGCGTTTGCACCGACCCATTCGGAATTTTCCAGGACACAAGGGTAAGTCGAGGGGTGGGAGTTGATCAGTTGAACACACAACCACAAGGAGCAAACCTGGGATACTAAAGAGGCATTGTGCAGGGTCGCGAAGAATTCTCAAAACTCACCTGTTTCAAGGTAGGAAATGGTGAGGAGATAAGCTTTTGGCATGAAATAAAAATCATCGAAACCGATACTAAACGGACGATACGTATAGATTTCGCTAGCCCCCTGTACGATATTTATACCAATATAAAATGAGCGATATGTATCGTTTATTAGTTATTTATGTTTTCATTCACTGTATAATTATAATGATGTTTGCTACTTTGTCTTAAAATCATTTCTCATTACTTTATATTTGGAAAATTTTGTTCCAATAACTCATTTGATTCTTTTCATAATTTAATTTTTTCTTCAAAAAGAATAAATTATAAGTATCGTTTGAAACCAATACTGAAACCGTTATGTATAGGATTTAGTAAGGACCGATACATCCCCCGATTTTCTATTTGTCAAGATCTCACCTACGAAGGGGGTGATCAGATTCGGCAAGCGAGGCAAGCTCAATCCGAGATATGTGGGTCATTTTGAGATCATCACCGGGTCGGAGAAGTTGCTTACCGGGTCACCTTGCCACCTCACATGATAGGAGTGCATAATGTCTTTCACATCTCTATGTTGAGAAAGTATATTTCGGATCCTTCACACGTCATTGATTTGGAACCGTTAGAAATTCGGGAAGATCTAACTCTAGTGGAGCAACCGGCTCAAATTTTGAACCGGAAGGCGCAAGTCTTGCGTTCTAAGGTCATTCCTCTTGTACTCTTAAAATGGGAGCATCACTCTAGAAAAGAGGCTACTTGGGAGAGAGAAGCCGAGGTCCGCGAAAAGCACCCGCACTTGTTCACCTAAGGTACATAAATTTCGAGGACGAAATTCTTTTAAGGGAGGAGGATGTAGAGACCTAAATTTTTTCAAACCTTTAATGCAAGTGTTAGGGGTATAATAGTCTTTGTGATGTTTTAATGCATTTATATTAATATCTAATTGGTGTGGTGTGATCAAGGCTTAATCAAAGTTGTAAAGAGAGGGATGCCTTAATATACCCTCAACTTTAGGAAGCTCTAGTTTTGTCACCGCTTATCGGAATCGAGTGATTCTTGAACCATTAGAAAGGTATTGGAACCCTTTTCGAGGTTCATATTTAATGTTTTTTCATATTTTGAGTCTAAGCTAAGTCAAAAGTAAGTTTTCCGATGTTTTGTCTGCCGAAATTGCAGACCAGTCAGCTTTAGAGCCCTTTTAGACCATTAAAAACTCAAAATTAGGATTTTTATAAAACACAAAAGTTGTTCCTCTTTGAAAGACGAGTCCAACGCAAGTTGAATTGTCAAAATCCGATGAGCGAGTCAAAAGTTATGGTCAAAATATCAAAGCAGATATAAAATCAATCGGAATCCGGAAAGGGGGCTGCGATCTATCGCAAACCAAGTGCGATCGATCGCAAAACAGTGCGATCTATCACAAAATTCTGTGATCGATCACATTCAGGGGAGTTTTTTTGAGTTTATTTCGGGTCTAAGTGTGATAGATCGCACCAAAGGTGCAATCAATCGTACTCGCACCCAGATTCTTTAAAATTGGTTCTTTTTTTTGGGTTTTTAACCCTTGGGGGTATAAATAGGGGTTCTATTTCGGGGTTTTTAGGGTTCTAAACCATTTCTAACCTAATTTGGCAAGGGAGAAGAGGAAACCTAGGGTTTTTAGGGAGAAATTTCTTGGAGAAGAAGGAGATAGCTTGGAAATTGCAAGGAAAGCTTGGAGATCTTCCCCAAATCATCTTGGAAGCGATTAGGATCCAAGGGAAGGATCCCTAAGGTCAATAAACTCTCTAACCCAACCCTATTAATGATGTTTTGTGAATATTAGTCTGAGATAAATGATAGAAATGAAGATCTTATATGTTTTCCTTAGTTATGTATGATAAGAGATGGAAATGGGTTTTATACTATGGATGAAATGTATGAAGGAGGTGAAATACTATGGAGGATGAGATGAATGTATGGATGGGGATTATGTTTGGGTTGTATGGATGGATTATGGTGTAGTGTAATGTTAAAAATGTGAAAGGACAAGGTATCCATAATTAACGCACTCAAGGTGTTTGTTGAAATGCTTAAGAATGATGAATGCGAGTATAATGCTTTTGATTATTAAGAAACTAAGTTAAATGGATATTGTTGTTTGTCATGATAAATTATGCCCTATTTACTTGTATAGTGAGTGGTATTCGGGTAGGCCAAATCTTAACAGAAGATTAGAATCTAAGGAATGACTCATTTGAATGTCAATCATGACACTTAAGCACACATTCACTTGCATGATAAGTAGTTGTGTCTCATGAGTCCACTTGTCCCACAAGCATGCATGCATTAGACACGAACATGTTATGAATCATGCCATGAAAGAATGATCCCCCACTACGAACATCCACTTTACGCGTTGTCGCACTCATGTTATGCTATGAAAGAATGATCCCCAGTTACGAACATACCACTCTATGCGTTGCTGGGACAAAACACTATGATTATGCGTTGTCGGGATAAACACACTATGAGTTATCCGTTAACGGGACGAACACACCATGAATCATACATGTATAAGTCTATGCATATGTTAAGTTCAAGTTCATGAATAAGGGTTGCACAAGTACACGAGTCAAGATAATGTTATGACATGTTATATGTTTCACACTCTGATTATGCTTATGCCTATGTTACGTGAATCTATTATGATTAAGCATAGATAAACTAAGTTATGATATTATTATTGCCCATGCTATCTTATGTTGTTATTAGTTTGTTTATCCACTGAGTATTACATACTCAGTCGATCTATCATTGTCTTCAGGTCTAGGAGATGAGCCTTTGACTGAGGAGGTTTACGCAGAAGAAGGGGAAGAAGGTGAGCTTCCTGAGGAAAGAGCTAAGGAGTTTAGATAGTCATTCTTATTACTAGTTAGTTGTTTCAGTTTTAAAGGAATTGTAATAGACTTTAGTTGATGTTGCTCATTAGACTACTTTACAGTTGGTACTAAACTACTTTGTTTATATTGGGTTATGTTATGTGGGCAGATGACCATTATACAGGATGGTTTGGTTTTATATAATCGAAATTTTAGTATCCTCATTTTGGAGACTCGTGTTAATATGCCTTGTATGCATGGATTTTAAGCAGGTTAAGGAAATGTGACGATTCCTAGGTCCTATTTTAGCCTTGTAAGATTTTGGGGTCGTTCCATACCTTTTCCTCATTAGGTTGTTTGGTACCCGGCGGTACCTTCTAAGATTTCTTTCTTCTTATGGACATCGGATAAAATCCTTACTTGCAATCACCTCATGAATCGAAGTTGGTGCTTGGCAAATCAGTGTTCCATGTGCTTTTTTAGCAGAGGAATCTGATCACCTTTTGCTGCATTGTCCGGTTGTAAGAGTTCACAGCTTTGTATCTTGAGGACCTTTCCCCATTTCTTTCAGAGCTTCTTATCCTATTGGCTTTCAGTGGCATTTCCCTCATCGGTAAGCATTGTTTGGCCTTTCCTTCTAGGAGCAATTTGCTTGGTCTCTCTGGAAAGAAAGGAATATGAGAGTTTTTGAGAACATATCGTTGACCATGTCACAAAAGTAGTTGCGAGTTCGCCATTTATTTTCAAAGTGGTGTTCTGTAGGGAGGAATTGTGGTGACCCTTGGAGGGATATTTTCCCACCTTAGTCTATTGATGTAAGCCGGGTATTGTATTTGCTTGTTTCTTTTTGCTTTTCTGGGTTCACTCTTTATGAACTTTCTTTGTTCTCCCCTCTTCTAATCTATATGGATATCTTAATTACCAATATAAAAAAAATCAATATCATGAAAGATAAATCAAGTAATCAACATTAGGGTTATTTTCATTTTATGGAGTTCATTCGCGTTTTGTATAGTGTATGTAATTAAATGTTGATTACTTGGTCTTATCAATAGATATGAATGAAATCTTTTGAATAATGGATTATTCTATTTTTTTAATTTATTAAGTATTTTGTATTTTTCAACAATTTAACAAAAATCAGATTGAATCATACGATTTACAATATGAATCGAGTCGGTCCTCAAACAATTTTACAACTCAATTATGATTTAATAGCCTTGGATCAGAGGGTGAAGAATGAATGGGTCTTCACTTTCTTCAGAGGACGGAAAGGGTTCCAAAATGGCCTACCTTTGTTCGAGTTTCTAACGTTATCATCGCTACTAATGCTGGAACTATTGATGTATACCTGTGTTGTCTTTTGGGATCCTACCCTTCTCTACATTCACACTTAATCGAGACGCCGGTCTAATCTTCCCATGAGTATATTAACCACAAAAGAGGTAGTGAACTCAAGCCTAATAGGCATCCCTCTATCGATGTTGGGCTTGTAACAAAGCTCGTCTACTTCATAGGACCATCCTCCTTGATTGGGTCTAAACGGAAAGGGATTTGGCCTATTGGAAGCTATGGCCACTAACCCTCACCCACTTTTTGGCCTTGGGTACCACCCACCTCGCCCCTCCCTTGATCATTGTTGGAGTCCCAAACCTCATCTCTGACATTGAAGAGTGTCTTAACTCTTAACAGCTTTCTTCCATCTTTTTGAAACAAACCTTTTACCCCTCTTTTCTTTTGACCTACCCTCTGCCAATCTGATTTCACCTCTATTTTGGCTGAATAGTTCCACAATGTCCTCTATTCTAAACCTGTAGTGCTAGGCCCAATGATAGCTTCTCGGCGTGGTTCAACCAGTACTCTGGATGTACCTCCGTCTGAGGCAGCATGTCCATACAGAACCCTTCATCCAATGATCTTCACCCATCTCTTGTACCACGGTCATACTCTTCTACCTCCAAGACCCCCTAGTTCGTTTTGCCAGACATCTTTGATCGCCAAAATGATGGAAATAGTAACCAAATGATGCTCCTTTCTGTTGCAGAGCATAACAACGCAAGAAACACCCACCCTACTCCCCTCATTTGCCCTACTCTGCATTCGCTTTATTTTATCTAAAATTAATCCTTTCCCATCCCAGAATGGGATTAGCAGGCCGCACTCGTTTCCTAGTAAATAGTTTATTCACTTCACATTCTAATTCATTCCATTGTGGTTTATGAATGGAAAAGTTACAAACTATAGCCAGTTCCCATTCGCCTTGTTTGGAGCTCCTGCCGATTAGATGGATGATCAACAATTAATAGGAGATTCTGCCCCAAATTTTCTTTTTTGGGCAGATAACCCTTTTGCCCATCTTCGAAAGACTTCATTTTGAGTTGGTATTGGTCCTCTAGCTATGCAGTGGCGGATCGCCTCATCCATCGCCTTCCAGCTCAAACTATTCTTTCCTCGAGGAAAGCACACCCATTTTTCCTCTCTTGAGCTCTGTATACACTTAAAGGGATAATAGCCCAGAATTATTCTCTTTTATTTCCCCTATTACCACTGATGATCTACAACGAATCTTATCCACCTTGTAGATGGGATTTAAATCTGCAGTGTTGTTAACAAAGAATTGTACACCCACCACAGGTTTCTTTCATCCAGTTTGATTTCAGCATCAAAAGCCCTCCCCTTTCAGTAATCTTAAGAAGTTTTAGATCCTTCTCTACCTCCTTCAGGTCAAAGAATTTGTATCTACACTACTGGGTGACCTATAGCCATCGAGCTGCCAGACATGCCCAAACGAAACCAAAAAATGAGATAGAGTTCGTCGAAGAATAAAGTACAGCTCTCCAGAAAAATCATTGCTCAGATGTGACAACCAGAAGTAAACCAACAGACATGCCCAACAGAAACCAAAAAATGAGATAGAGTTTGTCGGAGAATGAAATACAGCTCTCTGGAAAACTCATTGCTCAGATGTGACAACCAGACGTAAACCAATGGTAAGTGTCAGCATCAGACTTTGGATATGGCACACTAATATTCACTTAAATCCATATTACTCAAAATTGTATTTTGGTTTATAATATCAAAATACATTTAAAAGAAAATATCGGATCATGCAACAATCTTCCTACTGAGAATGAAATTACAATCACACAGCCTGTGAATTTGAGTTGAATTCTTGCTTTCCAAATGTTCAAAATAGTGGTGGTAAAGATGACAGATATATGGTAAGTTGGTAGAGTGAATAATAGATGACTTGAGTAGGATAAAAATCATTCAAGTAGGGAAATGAGAAAATAGCAGGAAGACCAATAGACAATTTAGAAGATCTCCAAATAATGTTTCAGTAGTTAGTACTTAGTAGTCCCAAGTATGTGTTACATATCTTCATCGATCAGGTTTTATTGCACGTATGTTCTAGAGAAGGTGCTAATGTAACAGTGTAAATCATTGACTTTTCAGTATGTTATGAAACCAGTCAAACGAAATATCTCTTTGTAAACAGAGTATTCCATTTAGAAATTCACATGATATCCAGAGGATTCCATTTAGAAATTTGCATGTTTATCTCTTTGTAAAGAGAGAATATATATATATATATATATATATATATATATATATATATATATATATAATTCAAATGCAGAGACAAAATGAATTTTTCAAATAGAAGTGCAGAGAAATATAAGATTGTACCTCCTTAAAATTAATGAAACATCTTTGTGGTCTTGTATCATCTCCTCTGAATGAAAACGTGAAAATTTCACATCAGAAAGCATCAAATAAAATAACTAAAAAATAATAATAATTTGTCATGTGGACAATGGTTAGTCCATGTCATTATGTCAACCCAGGCAGGTCTTAGTTTTACAAGTTTTTTCAATAATGAAGAGGAAAGAAAGGGGGCTCCTACTTTGCTATGACTATGAGGATCCCTTTAGCCCACTGTGTCAGTTGCCACATTCAAGAATCATGTCCTAACAGGAACTCGAACCAACCTGTTTGCATCTGTAGTGGCTGCCCCAGCCTTCATATTTGTGTGTGTATTTAGGTAGTGTTTGGATAAACTTCTAAATTGACTTTTAGTGACTATTGGCTGTTAAAGAGTCAAAAGTCGATTAAAAAGTCGAAATGTTAGCTTTTAGGGAAGCTGCAGCCAACTATCTTTTGTGGGAAGTCCCAAATTTTTGATAAAAAAAAATATCTTAAAAGTATTGAAGAGTCCTTTCCTTCTCAAAGAAGTATATCCAAAAAAAAGCCCGTAGTTTCAATTGATTAATACTTTTTTTTTTGTTAAATGTGGATATCCTAAAGACTCAGACTATAGGGTATACTCCCACCTTATACAACCGATATTGAGGGGAGCCCAGAATTGACCTCGAAACCTCCGGGTTTACGGTTCGTCCTTCGGCCACTGAGCTACACCCCCGGGGGGTTAGATTCACGCTTACTTGGTACACTTTTTTTTCACGTAATGTCAAATAAAGGATGGATATTGATGCATCGGAATTAGGCAAAGAGTAGGCTGTAAATCAACTAGGAAAATCAGGTGGACGGACACTCTAGGCTAGCTATATAGAAAAACGCAGCAATAGAGGGGGTTAGATAGAAATAACCAATCTAAGATGGAGAATAAGAAAGGCAGACAATGGATGTTGCCTAATTGATTATGCCCTCAACTATTGTGTTTGATTTCCATCCATCATCAATTATGAATAATTGATGATCAATTTTTGTAATTCTAATAGATAAGAATATTACTATGGAAAGAGAGAAATCGAAGAGTTTTTGAAACAGTGGCGGCTCCAGTGCCCAAGATTTGTGACAGCACCAGATTAGTAGTTCTGGAGTGGGTAGGTTTGCATTGGGCTAGGGAAGATATCCAGGGCATATTGTATTAGCCTTTTAAGGGCAAGGGCAGGGTTTGTAGCGAGGGGTGAAGCCAGTTTCGGGTTTACTTGCTTGTACACTCGAAGGCGTTTGGGTTTGTCTTAGCTTTTTGGATCTTTGCTCTTGCTTAATAAAATAAGTTATTAATAAAAAAAAAGAATATTACTAAGATATTTTAAATTTATGCTTCTCTTCGGATGTCTGTTCTAAATAGTCGATTCCATTACTTATAATTGCTTAAGCCGATATTATATAAGAATAACAACGTTTGGTCTAACCTATCATAAGCGATTATGAAATAACCAATGATACCATAATCTTGCCGAAGGGTAATTATGGGGGAGCATGACTGAGCATGACTTCTTATGCAACTTTAAGGATTATATGGGAATTATTTAAACACCCACTTTTTCATTATCATGAGGCTTACAATACCCCTTATTCCTTAAGCTTGACCAATCAGGATTATTCACACAAGCATTTATTCATAACTATTCAAACCAATGTTTATTGTGTAATCAATTGCAATTGCAATAAATAAATAAATAATGCAATTGCGATTCAAGCAAGGCCTAACCAAATACGCATATTTTACATGGTCACAAGGTTTGAAACGACAGATTTCAGACAACTCCCAAACGATATCGATTTTAAAGAAAAAAAATAGATTTTAGCCCGAAATAAATAAATCATTTTCTCAAATTTCATTTTTTAATGATTTTTTCTAATATGTTTAAATGTTTTTACATAAAGTTATTAGATGGAAATAATATATCTCATTATTAAAATTATATTACCGAATATAATATTCCAAATTTCTAATGTTAAACTAATAAAACTTAAAATACTAACACTAAACCTAATATTTTAGGTTAAATAATTAAGATTATTTTCATAAAAATTAAATAATAGTAATAATCAAGTGTTCTGTTATTTAGGTTTTCTAGTTTAAATATATTAGTGAAACTGTCTAACTTATTATGTATTATATTATAAATGTTATATTTTTTATTAGGAAATTAAAATTTCTTTTTATAAAAATTAAATAATTATAATTTTTATCACTTTACAGGTGTCCTAACTCCTAATACTTAATCTTCCTTGTTTCAATAAGTTAGTAGAAACTACAACAGCGTTTGAGGGCTTTAAAAGTATCCTAACTTATTAAGTATTCTACCATGTTATATTATATCATAGACATGGATAAATATCGAATTAAATATGCAGTATAGTAAAAATATTATTATTATATTTTTAATATCTTTACTAATATATATATATATATATATATATATATATATATACTAATATAAAGAGGATTCCCATGTTCAAAACGTTGATTGAATCTTTTGTAATACTCTTTGCATTTATATTATATATAATGAGCTCTTGAAAACTTAGATGAAATTTACAAAATTCTCAAACTACCCTTATCATAATCATTACATAAGACAAACACTTGAAAGTTTGTTTAATTCTCATATTACCCCCTCACTCATCTATCTATGAGGCTTGAAATTCTCTACTGTTATAACCGGACTCCTTGGAGTCTGGTTACGCACTGGGGTCACCACGTGTACCATTTAACACTTTTTAATTGTGGTTAAGATTAACCCACCCTTCAAGTTCACCTATTTATCCTTGGATTTTAGAAAGAAAAAATGAAAAAAAATAATAATCATAGGAATTAGTGAATTTTAACTAGGGTTTAAAAAATTAATTTTTTTCAAAAAACCAAGGATAAGTTGGTGAACTCTAGGGGTAGATGGTTCTTAACCACGGTTAAGGGTGCCAAAAGAAACACATGACAAACTCAAGGGTATAACCGGACTACAACTGTGGTTAAGATTCACCAACCCCTAGGGATCACCAACTTATTCTTGGTTTTTAGAAAAAAAAATGTTATTTTTTTTAATCCTGATTAAAATTTAATAACTCCTAGGGTTAAAATTTTATATCCAAAATATTTTGTAAATTTTTTTTTTCAAAATGCCCTCACTAGGGTCCCTCTTCCCAGGCTCTCTCCCCTTCCTCTCTTCTCTCTCACATGCATTGCATGTGCCACCTTTTTTTAAAAAAAAAAAAATTTACGAATTTGACAAAAAAAAAATGAAATTATGATATGATATGTAATTTTTATTAAAATTTAATTTAAATTTTGAAAAAAAACACTAAATCTTGGTAAAAATAATACGACCAGAACTAATAGATAATTAGGGGTATCACACCTTCCCATTGGTCCCACAGAGTGAATGTCCCCATTTGGGTATACTATGACACTCGTTAGAGGTGTGGCATGTAGAAAGCCCACTATTATTGACCAGCTAACTCGTTAGACGTGTTCATACCAAAAAAAAAACTCGTTAGAGGGGTGGCATGTAAAAGCCCACTATTATTGACCATTTAAAGTCTCACCTACTAATCTTATATAAATGATGATACCAAAATAATAATAATACCAATTTCGGAAGAGACCAAGACTAAAATTTCATAATTTTGTTAAAATTAAAAACCATGACCGGTATTCGTCTTACCAAACTAACTGAGCAGTGGGTTAAAATCGCAAAATTTATGTCACAATTTTAATAGAAGGTAAGTAGAAAAAATAATCGGTAACTACAAGGGCAGTAAATTTAAATTCTATTCATATTACCCCTTCGATTTTACTATTACACTACAATTTGGAGCCAGGATTTTCTTGCAGGAACTAACAATAGAGTGCGGGGGGGTTGGGCACCTCCCCCAAATCACCAAAATTCAAGCCCAAAGCCCGGCCCATTGACACCCTTAATTAACTGTGGTTAAAATTTATTAACCATTAGGATTAAACTACCTAACCTTACTTTTTAGAAATATATATATATATATATATATATTAAAAACATTAGCCCAGAGGTTGAAACTTTTTAACCAGGGAAGGGAAGGGAAAGAGGCTTTGTGAATTGTGAGTGCCTATATTAAAATTATCAACCCGAAGGCTAAAACTTTTTGACCAGAGTTAGAAGTGCAGTTAAAGAGAGCTTGTGAATTGTGAGTGCGATTTTCTCCACAAAAAAAAAAATTTGTGAGTGCGATTGGGACTCTCCCAGGGACTGGTGTTCTCTCAAACTCACTCTCCTATCAGGAACATCTCTTTACTAACACGTGCTTGGAGAGGGGATGTGTCAATCAAACGCACTTAAATGGGCGTGACACACTACCACAGAAAAGAGTAATTAATATATTTATATTTAGTGAAAAAGGATGGGAAGGCCCCATCCTCCCAACTCTGCCTCCGTACACGTGGATGATCGTAATTGATTTTGACCGTTCGATCAACAAGAAACTGAGTAGGGAAGAAGAGAAGGAGAGGACAGAGGAACAGAAGGGATATCCGAAGAAGATTAATTAATGTTGCAGCAAAGATAAATGATAAAAGATGATGCTTTTGACAGAAAAATCAAATCTTTTTCTTGCCAAAATCCAATTGAAAACCAGTTCTTTTCACATGAAACAACAGACGGATCACATAAAAATCAAACCTTTTTTATTATCTTTTTTTTCATTCATGATTGCCGCCGGCCACGGATCAGCAATCAAATCCAATCAGGATCGTGAAGAAACACCTCGATCGATCGATTGGGTTTGGCAGATTCAACTCAAATGGGATTTACTTCTTTGATTAGAAGTTTAATCATAGAAAAAAAAACTAACCTTTCAAATCAGATCTGCGTCGATGCCCACCCACCATTGCAGAAGAAACATCATCAATAGCTCAAATCTTCTCTATAGATTTGTAGGGAAACAAAAAAACGTGTCTTAGACGGGAAGGAAGGAAAGAAGAGCAGTGGATAGCCTCGGCGTCTCAGATGGCCCGATGGAAGGGAAGGACTACAAAACGTTGTCTTTAGGGGGAACGACGATCTCAAAGAAGCAAGGGAATTGTACGGAAATTGGCCTCAAATTTCGAAAAACCCCGGAAATGGGTTGCTTTTTGGGATTTATTTATGTAAGCTCCTATGAGTGAGAGCGTGTAGCACATGGTTCCCAAGTTTATTTTCTCTCCAAATTACCTTGCACTTGTTCTTTCTTTCCCAACCTTCATCTGAAAGCCTTCGAAACCACAAATCTTTCGCGTCCTTTACTGAAACAAATCTCGAGTTTGTAGTTTTGTGTGTTTATATTGAAGAATAACAAGAAGAATAAGAAGTCACAATAGAAGAAGAGGAAGAAAATGGTAAGTTTTAGACCTTTGAAAAAAATTTCAACTTTGGAAAATGGGTCCCACAGTTAACGATGCATTTTCTATGGTGATTACAGTGCTTTTTCGTTATTTCTGTGCTCATTTTCGGGATTTTGAAAGGTTCTTTTTCGAAGGTTATTACAATGCTTTTTCGTTGATTATTACAATGTTTTTTTGTTATTTTTGTGCTCATTTTCAGGATTTTGGATGGAAAGCAACAATACATTTTCGAGATTTTTTGTTAATCCACAGTTCATTTTCAATGGTTACATTGCATTTTCGATATTTTCCGTTTATCAAGAGCTCATTTTCGCCGGTTACAATGCATTTTTGAGATTTTTCAGTTATGAAAGGGGTCCATTTTCGAGATTTTCTTGTCAAAACAGTGCTCATTTTCACTAGTTACATTCATTTTTGAGATTTTTCTGTTATAACAGGGGTCTATTTTCGAGATTTTCTTGTCAAAACAGTGCTCATTTTCGATGGTTAAAGTGCATTTTTTAGCTTTTTCTATTATAATAGGGGTCCATTTTTTAGATTTCAAAGTTGTTACCAGGGCTATTTTTGAAATTTTTCTGTTTATCCAGTTGATCGCTCAATTATATACCTTGCAATTGGTATTAATCTCATAGGATAGTGGAGCAAAGGTCGAACCACAGAGAATTGTGTTGATCTAACTATTATTTTCTCTAAAATAAATTGAACTCAGGTTAAAAAGGGTTGGTTGTTGATTGTTCTCACTTAATATTAAATTGTCCTAATTTATCTAATTTAGAAGGAATATGGGTTAGCACCACTTCTGCTGTTGTTGCTTCTACGAGAATCACAGTACTAGAGCGAGTCATGGGTCAGCTCATGCAACTGAAAATGATGCAACGGCTAAACATGAATATGCATGATGCTAGTAAGAAAATGTTAGAAAATGATTTTTCATTGATGCATGCAAAGTGAGGTAAAAGATTGTGCGACTCAAAAAAGAAAGAGACTCGATCCTAGGCAAGTCCGTCAGGGATCATGAAGTCAAGTGACAAGGGCACTCCGTTTAGGTCCATAATTTGTTGTTGGAGAGATGTGACCTCAACCTCCATGTTGTCAATTGTCTCGGTAGCATTGAACATCCGGAATCCGAATTGTCGGATCCGATCGAGCATCTCAGCCCTTGCACTGTCAAGATACTCTTGGTAAAAGTACAGCTGGGCCCTGATGACAGCTGTTTCTCTAGCGTTGCTTTTGCATCTCTTTTGGAGGGCTTGGACTGTATGCTTGAGCTACTCGACTTGCCCCTGCATGGCTTGGAGTTCATGGTTCCGATCCGCTTCTTGTTATCTGAATGTTTGCTGGACCTTTCGTAGTCTTCTCTCCTTCTACTGAATCTGGAGCTGTCTCTCAATGAATATGTCTCTCTAGGGAACCACCATTTCAGCTAAGGGTATGGTTCCATGTAATGGAGCTGAGATTGGTGTGGATAGTTCCCTTGGTGTTGGCATACTGGATGGAATGTCCGGATCTTCCACCCACAATCAGTATGCTGAATCGGTTGATGACTCTGATGTAACCACAAAGTCTGGTCATTGATCTCATTTGGAGCTTTGCCAACCTGACTGGAAGCGACGGGTGAGGCTTTTTGAGTGCACTGAGAAGGTGACCCAATCATTTTCCTGCCAGTCTATCACTAGGATATGCTAAGGGAGTCCAAACTGGCGGAGGACTCAGAGTGGTGCATAAACTGCTGAGCTGGTTAGACCTGCAAGGATCATGAATTGTCTTTCGGTTATGACGACGCAAGGTAGCCTTTTCAGGACAAGCCACTCACATTGTCATACGATCTCCTCCTCTGATATGTTATGGAGAAGCTGGTAGAGCATTCTG
Source organism: Tetracentron sinense (assembly GCA_015143295.1). Taxonomy (NCBI): domain Eukaryota; kingdom Viridiplantae; phylum Streptophyta; class Magnoliopsida; order Trochodendrales; family Trochodendraceae; genus Tetracentron; species Tetracentron sinense. The sequence goes on from JABCRI010000147.1 coordinate 34,885, forward strand.
ACGTCAGTAGTCACTATCTGTCCCTGATTCTGAGAAATCTTTTGGGGTAGACTGTACACATCACGGAGATCTACAGGTACTAGGATGATTGTAGGCAGGTGTCCTACCAACCATAGATGTAGGAGTGGTGCACTGGCATGGAAGATGCCCTTTCTACGGTCTGCTGTTTGGTTGAGGGCCCTGAGAAGCTCTACAAGGATGACTGGTACAACTGTTCCGGAGTTGCACATGTCTTCGATGATCCCTACCAGTACTGATTCGGCGAGGGAGGGGCACTTCGGGAACACCAACTGAGACATGGCTATCAGTGCAAAGGCGTTGAGACTGGGAAGTTCGGCTGTCAAGGTGTCAGGATTCCACTTGCGCTTGTACTGATCTTCTAGATAATTGATGGGTATCCGATCATAAGAGCCATTAGGACCATGCTGTAAGCAGGCAGACTTGATATGCAAAAACCTTGATAGGTCTGCCTGATATGTTGTCTTGTAGCGCAATACTATGGCTTCGCTATCCATGTTTAAATCCTAAATGCACTGAATCTCTTCCAGTGTTTGGCACAGTTCATTCTTACCAAAGTGGAACACCATATGTGATGAGTTCTAACACTGGATAGCGACATTAATGAGGCGCTGGTCTGGTTTAACCATGGATAAGTCTAAGATGGTCCCAGCTTTGTAGTAGTGAGCCCAAGCGAGACGCTGACTCTAAGTGAAGGCATTGATTGATTTCCGGAGGTTGTCATCACATACCACCTGTGATGTCAAATGTACGGGGCCGTGACGGTTGACCTATTGACCTAACAATCCCTGAAGGTCCTGTCATCTACTTAGATAAAGACAGACTCGATAAGTGTACTGTGCATGCAGATGATGATGATGATTGCTTTTTTTGATTTTGATTGGGTATAACAAGGCACATGTGATCTGATAGGGTAGACGGACGGAGGTCAGACGTGCTTTTATCTTTTTTGTTGGGAACCGGGAACCTATTAGGTTAAGGTTGTGGATAAGTCCTGTGAATGCCTATCTGCCTGTGATTTGAACCACATATGCTATGTTGGGATGCAGGGTAGGATGTGTTTTATTACAAACACAAATTTGACTCATTACATGCCTCTGGGTGGGTGCTTATCAGGATAAACGTGTTCGGATAATCAACTATGATTAGGGACATGTATAGGGTGCAAACAGGTTAGGGTTCAAAGTAACCCTCCTGGGTAGGCTGCTTGTAGACTATACCCTCGCCTAGGCTATATGTATGATGTTGGTTTAATGCAAGTGTGTTCTTAGCAGGATGAGGGGTCACTTAACACCGTATATTTGATTCCCCGGTATAGAACATACCTGAAAATGGACGATATGGTGTAAGAGGGAGCGTTCAAAATCCTTCCCTAAGGGTAATCACCCACCAGACGTAATTCCGCATACCTCCAAAACTTTTAAGCTTCTAAAATTGAGGATGAACATCCACCAGCCGTAAACATAATAAGTCTGTCTACTAGGTTTAATAGCTCATTACACTACTATGATATGTATGATATGCACAGTACACAATTAAACCAAAGAGATGAAATGATTAGTATTAGGTTATATACTTAGGCATTTCAACAAAATTAAAGTTAATTGGCTTAAACTTAGGTTCCGGGTTGAACCTTAGAGATCCCCAGCAGAGTCGCCAGAGCTGTGAGCACGGGTTTTTGGAATGAAGATGAACCAAGGAATGGGGGAGTTGTGTATCCCCTCACTAGAAGTGTGGTTCTAGGCTCAATCCAGTGAGGAGAGTGTGGTTGTTGACTCCACCCAGAACAGATACTAACCCCTACTACTCAAAATGTGCAAAAAAAAATTACCAATCCGGATCCCGTTCAATTGTGATTGATCTGGGACAATTCAATTGCGCTTAGAGAGCCCTTTAATTGTCCTTTTAACTCTGCTTAACAAATTTTAACCCTTATGGTTAATTTTTAAATATATTTTTTATTATTAAAACCCAAGATTAGATTATTGAGTCCTAAGGATTAGTGAATCTTAACTACAATTCATAAGGGTTAAAAGGGGCACATGTTGACTTGTGAGTGAATTCAGAATTGACTGTGATCCCAACTCTAACCAGACTGTTAACCATTGTAGTATGAAATGAGAGTTGGATCATTTTTGAGTTCAATCGCACCCACAAGTCAACATGTGTTTTTTTAAATCCTATTAACCGTGGTTACGATTCATAAACTTTTAAGGTTCAACAATCTAACCTTAGTTTTTAGAAAAAAAAATTTAACTCTAAGAGTTAAAATTTCTTAACTAGAGTTACAAAGAAGGTTAGAGGAGTTCTATGAGTGTCATTGAACTCCCGAATTCTATCGCATTTGGATGTATCTGGGCTCGGTATGTACAATTAAGTTCCCAAATTCAATTGTAATTGGACAGGAATAGGGCTCGAAAATGGTGAGTTGGGATCGCAATCAATTGTGATTGAACTCAAAAGAGTTCAATCGTATCCACAAGTCAACGCGTGTTAATTTTAGCTCTTATTAATTATGGTAAGAGTCATTAGCCCTACTCTTAGTCAACCACTACTCTAATATTAATTGTGGTAAGATTCATTAGCCCTACTCTTAGTCAACCCCTATTCTCAATCTCCACCGACCCTACCTAACTCGTAATGATTCAGACACTCTTTCATACAAGTTGGAATTGACTGAGAGTAGGGTAGCACTCTTCAATGAAAAAGAAAAAAGAAAAAAAGCATTAACCCTATAATCGTTCCCATTTAAAAAGTGCCAAATTCAATCGCAATTGGACAGATCAGACTCTAAAATGGTAATGCTGATGCTATCAAATGGTTTCATTCCAAAAATAATAAATAAATAAATAAAATTGAAAAAATGTTACCGTTGTCTAACGAGCAGGAAACCACAAACGGCTATAAAGTTGGCCTTTGCTTTGCTGAGATTTTTCAACACCCTCTCAGGGAGAGAGAGAGATAGTGGAGAAATTCTCCATGGATGCTTTCCAGAAGCTTGGCAAAGGTCGGAGAAGGAGCTTGTGGAAGGCCTATGGAGCGAGAGCGAAGCCTACAGGAGAGATCGTAGCCCTTAAGAAGAACTACGATGAGAAGGAGTCCCTCAAACTATCCCACAAGAGCTCTCTCTCTGTTGAGATTTCTCTCCAGTAAGATAAGTTTTGCATTTGGTTTCAGTTTGGTGTTTCATCTTCTCTTGCAGTACCGATTTTCCTACAATTTCCCCTAAAAAGCATGTTTGTTTTGTTCTTAATACATTGTGTTTCTCTAGGGTTTTATTTCTAGGGTTTGGGAACATTACATGGGCTTCTGATTGTTACGCGTTGATTCATTTGGTTCGTCTAGGGTGGAATTACTAAGGTAAGAGCTTCAATTCCGAGTTGCAATTTCTTCTGTGTTGATTCGTTTTATCCGTGCAGGATTTCATTCAAGAGGTGTAGGGATTCTTGTGTCCATGTGGATTTTTTTTCTTATTTATATGAAATATGCTTTGTTGAAATACCCTCTTTGTCTAAGATTAGGGTTCCTTTCCATGTCGGTTCTGCTGTAATTTATTTATGTCTTTTTGCTTTTTCTCCATTCTGGATTTCTTTTGGATTAAGCATTGCATTTTATTTCATCCTTTTGAGGATTTCAGTTCTGTTTGTGATAGAACCTAACCAATACTCCAAAAAGCCCTAGGGTGATTAAGGAGTGGAAAGCTAGGTCCATATACATTTAGGGTCGTAACAGTTTCTTTCATTTGAAATTTGGTTTTCTTTATGAACTGGAATCCTATCTAATTTCAGACTAATTAAGATTTCTCCACTTCATATTTGAATTTTTATGTTCTGCCTTGATGAGTTTGCATCACTTCTCTTTCTAAAACCATGATTAGATAAGGATGTGTTCTAATTTTCCTATTTCGTTAGTGGGTTTGATGTGTTAGGCTATAGGTTTGGATTTTCTTCATTGGAATCTTATGCTTGATGGATGAACAAGGCCAGAATAAAGAAAGGAAGAGGGTTCTCTATCTAGCATTTGAGTACATGGACACCACCCTTAAACAAGTATATGCAAAGCTTCCACCAAAACCGTTTCAAGATAGAACAATGTACTCTTCATCTTATGGGCATGATCAAATCAACAAACTACATGTCAACATATAAACTTGAAATCTTTTGCTGCGAAATTAAGTTGGTTTCAATAGGAAGATTACAAATATGTTTTCATTTTTTCAATTTATTAATGGTTGTGGGAAAGATAAAATTAGGGCTTATAGCCCGAAGCCAAATGCCATATGAGGGTTTTTAGTTTAAGTTTTAGTTCATCATTCATCTGACCTGGTGATTCTCAATGTAGAGTCGGATGTACTAATTTTGCAAAGGTGTACACGATTTCTGCCACAGTTATGGAGTACCCAGCCTCAAAGAATGCATTTGAAAGGAAGACAATGGTACTTAAAATAGAAGACCTTGCACGGGCTAAAAGTAAATATTTCCAACACATGAGGTACATGTGCTTATTTGGCTAAACTTGATTTTTCTGTCATGTGCCTGTTTTTGAACATTGACTGGATACTGATGAGGCGATCTGCTGTTAGTAATTTAAATCTGTCTATATCATCTTATTATCCGGTTACAACACACATTCTGTAAGAAACATATACATAATTTTAAATGAAAAAAATAGTAGCAGCAAGCTACTATTTTAGGGAAAAAAAGAAAACCAGTAGCAGTGTTGGGATATTGATAGTGGTGCAATTTGTATTGGGTCCACCTGACCCACTGATCAATCAATGGGCTTGGGCTATATGTTGTTAAGTTACCTAATTATTAAGGGTTTCCCTTTGGATTTCTCTATAATTTTCTATCACGTGATTGTGGCAAGTCATGAATCTCCATCTTTATGATATAAAATTTAATCATCAAGACGTCTCTTTCACGCTCCAGCAAAAGGGAGTTTTTTCTTTTCTTACCAAAAAAATAAAAACCTAGCAACCTCTTCTCATGTCTTAGCTCTCTCTCTCTCATACTCCGCCACTCTGGGATCAGGAATTGAGTAAAGTGATACTGGCCAACTCATCTCTTCATTTTGAATTTAAAAAAGTAAAATGAAGAGCAACAAGAGTGTTTTAACCTTTCGAATCCAAAATCAAATTGCTTTGTTTTTCAACAATAGAGTTGTTGTTTTACACTTAGAATTTGATTACGAATCCAAAATCAATGCTTTGTTTTTCAACAATAGAGTTGTTTTTTTAGACTTAGAATCTGATTATGAAAGAAATTTGGGATAGAAAATAGGGTTGAAAAAGGTACAATTTTAAGGCCCGTATCGGTCTGTAGAGTTGTTGTTTAGGCTTAGAATTTGATTATGAAAGAAATTTGGGAGAGAAAATAGGGTTTGGAGGTGTTTTGAAACACTCAACATGAAAAGGTACAATTTTAAGGCCCGTATCGATCAACATGAATAGTATCGTACCCCAAACAACATGAAAAGGTACAATTTTAAGGCCCGTATCGATCAACATGAATAGTATCGTACCCCAAAACAATTTAACATTGTTCGAACTATATGTATTGATCCGTATTGGCTTGTATCTGTGCCGATATGACCTATCGGTCACGATACGCTGTAAAAAAATATATTCTAGCGTGCCAACGTATTAGGTGGGCCAAATACCGGTACGTATCGGCCGATACATACCCATATTTTATACCATGCTTTTTCTCTCTCTCTCTGTAATGGTACAAGCTACCAAAAGGTTTAGGTCGTCCACCGTTTTCATCCACTTTCCCTTTTTCTGAACAAGAAAACAAGAAAAAATGGCGAGCTCCACAAACTACCACATTTTTTTGTCTTCATATTCAAAAATGGAAAAAGTGGATGAGAAGGAAAGTGGACATAGCATTGCCCAATGGTTTAATGATTTTGTTTTGCAAGCAAAGTCATTAGGTCCAACCCGCATTTAGCGAGACTTAAAGAGGAAGAAGAAGCAGTAGTAGTGAGGTACACCAACGTACAACACGAGCTTTGAAAGAAATATACATAAGGATTTTGCTCGCTGTAGACGCGGGCTCTTAGACGCCCCATTCTTGGCAAAACGACAAACACTCCCAAATGTTTGCCTTTTTGCCAAGAAAGTGGCGTCTAAGGCCCTCTGTTTTACAGCTAGCACTCCCCTATAAATATTTTTAAGAGGGAAACAAAACCATGCCAGCAAAGCTAGGTTGTTTAAACTCTCCAGCATAAGCAACCAAAAAGCGTTTTTGCTTGTACCATGACATTTAAATCCTTTTTTGTTTTCAGATATAGTATGACTTTCTAGTAATGGTATCAGTGTTATAAAAGGCATGTGAGACTTTACACCTCAACTCCTGAAGGATCGCCTCGAGGCGAGGCTCAACGAAAATGGTACCATGCCTTGATGAGGCTTAAATCTCATTAAGCTAATGCCTCGAACTTTGAGACTCACGTGATGTACATGGCTCATGCCTTGAAGCTCGTTTTATGTTTGAGACATATGCCTTATAATTAATAAAAATAAGGTTCAAATATTAAATTATAAGTTGTGTGTCTCATAACTTCTTTTATTACTTGGTTTTTTGGAAGAACACCCTAAACACAGACACACAATCAGACATAAGGTTACTGCTAAGGTGCCCTAAGGTTACCCCATTCAAACACTCCAAAAGGGTCTAACTTATAGAGGGGAGAGGGGTTGTTGCTCCTTTATACACTTGAGTAGCTCAACGGATTAATTTTTTTGCCACCTGATGTGGGACTAACCTACAGAGAGTAATACTTTGTACTTGGTAGTCTTAGTTCTTGGGAAGAACACCTAAACACACACACAATCAGACCTAAGGTTACCGCTAAGATGCCATAAGGTAAACCCACTCAACCATTCCAAAAGGGCCTGACTTATGGAGGGTTCTTGGTCCCTTATACACCCTTGAGACTAACCTAGGAAGAGTAACACTCAGCCCACTCAATGGATTCATTTTTTTGCACTTGATTTTTAGAAGAACACTTAAAACCACATGCACACAATTAGACCTAAGGTACACCACTCCAAAAGGGTCTGACTTTTGGAGGGTTGTTGGTCCCTTATAACACCTCTCCGAAGTCAAGTACCCACCCGGTGTGGGACTAACCTAGGGAGAGTAACACCCAGCCACTTAACAGATTTATATTTTTGTTCTTGGTTTCTGGGAACACTTAAACACATGATGTGCGACTTGGTTTTACTCTCCATAGGTTAGTTCTACATCAGATGGGTTCTTGACACATAAGGGACCACCAGCCCCTCCATAACTCTTTTAGAGTGGTTGAGTGGGTTTACCCTTATGGTACCTTAGCAATAACCTTAGGTTTGATTGTGTGTGTGTGTCGTGTTCTTCGCAAAAACCAAGTGCAAAAAAATGAATTCGTTGACCAGCTGCGTGTTACTCTCTCCTCGATTATTCCTACATCAGATGGGCACTTGACATCGCAGGGGTGTATAAGGGACCAACAATCTTCCATAAGTCGGGCCCTTTTGGTTGAGTGAGAACCCTTATGACACCTTAGCGGTAACCTTAGGTCTGATTGTGTCTGTGTGTTTAGGTGTTTTTCCTAAAAACCAAGTGTAAAAAAACAAAATGAATCCGTTGAGCGGATGAGTGTAGAGCCCTAGGTTAGTCCCACATCGGGTTGTATTTGACTTCGCAAGGGTGTATAAAGGACCAAGTGGTTAAGTGGGTTTACCATTATGATACCTTAGCGGTAACCTTAGGTCTTGTGTGTGTGTGTGTTTAGGTGTTCTTTTTAAAAACCAAGTGCAAAAAAATGAATCCATTGAGTGGCTGAGTGCTGAATTAGGTTAGTCCCACATTGAGTGGGTACTTGACTTCGCAGGGGATAACCCCTCCATAAGTCAGGCCCTTTTGGAGTGGTTGACTTATGGAAGGTTGTTGGTTTACGACACCTTATTGGCAACATGTCTGATAGTGTAAAAAAATATGAGACTGAGCGGCTGGGTGTTACTCTCCCTATGTTAGTCCCACATCGGGTTGGTACCACCTTAGGTCTGATTGTGTGTGTGTATTGTTCTTCCCAAAAATCAAGTGAAAAAAAATGATCCGCTTAGGGTGTTATTCTCCCTAGGTTAGAAGTTATTAGGGTTGGTTTAGTTTGTGAGGTTATTAGGGTTAGAAGTTAGGGTTTGAGAGAGAGAGGAAGAAGGAAAAGTAAATTAGACTTGGGAAAAAGTAATGAGAGAGATTAGATCATCTCACCATTTTTTATTATTTATATTCCACTAATGGTCTACTAATAGTAGACCCAATACAATATATTTCGGAAATGAGTACCACCAAGACCCTTAGTCAAACACATCAACTAGTGACTTCAACAATGGGGTGCAAATATATCTCGCCTTCAACTTCTCCTTAATGAAATGACGATTTACCTCAATATGCTTGGGTTTGTTATGGTGCACCGGATTATACGCAATACTAATAGTGGCTTTATTCTCACAATATAAGCTCATAGGGCCTTTAGAAGGAAGTCTATTTTCACTTGGGAATTATCACTTGGGAATTATCGGAGCCAAAGCAGGTCACACACCGTGTGTCATGACTCTAAACTCTGCCTTTACACTGGATCTAACAACTACATTTTGCTTCTTACTTCTCTATGCGACAAGGTTACCACCAACCATGGTGCAATACCCAGTAGTAAAGCGTTTATCAAAAATCAAGCCAACCCAATCTACGTCAGTGTAGGCTTAAGTAGTGGAGTATTCGATTCACTGGCTCCAGGTGGCCAGTAGGTGGTGAATGCTTGAATTTGCTGCCTGGTAAATAAGCCTGCCAACAACATCTGGTAGATGTTCCCCACTTCACTGAGTTTATGATTAGGGTCTATAGGTGTATCATATGGCTTATGCATGTCTCCTCCAATAGGTCAAGTACATACTTGCGCCGAGAGACAAATATGCCCTTGCACTAGATCTAACAACTACATTCTGCTTCTTACTTCTCTATGCGACAATGGTACCTCCAACCATGGTGCAATACCCAGTAGTAAAGCGTCTATCAAAAATCAAGCCAACCCAATCTGCTTCAGTGTAGGCTTTAGTAGTGGAGTATTCGATTCACTGCCTCCAGGTGGCTAGTAGGTGGTGAATGCTTGAATTTGCTGACTACACTGACAGCATAAGAAATATCTGGCTTGGTAAATAAGCCTGCCAATAACATTTGGCAGATGTTCCCCACTTCACTGAGTTTATGATTAGGGTCTATATAGCCTGCCAATAACATTTGGCAGATGTTCCCCACTTCACTGAGTTTATGTCTCCTCCAATAGGTCAAGTACATACTTGCCCTTCAGAGATTCTATCTCATCCAAATCATCACCTGTTACTAAACAATCAAGACAGTCACTTTTTGACCGCTTGAGAAACAATGTGTGGTCTACTTGACTTTTTATGTAATCATTTTTCACCATAGTATTGCAAAAACGCTTACACGATGCTTTGGGGGACTGCTTCAATTCATACAGGAGCCTTCTTTTACACACCTTCCCTTCATCTGAGGGGCATTTGAACCCAAGAGGAGACTCCCATATACATTCTTCACATCTAGCTGAGTTCATTTTTGTAACTGGAGCATATGTCTCCTGATAGTCTATGTCATACTTCTGAGTATACCCCTTTGCAACCAATGTGTCATTTAGTGCAATAGGAAGTTTAGACTCAATAATGTCAGAACTAGAATGAACAACAATGTTCATAAGGCCTTCTCTTGTATCTTTGACCACAGGCCTTCTCTGTCTACAATCACTATCAGAGGAGAAGAGAAGAAGATATCTCTTCACTGATGAATTCAGAAAAAGTACATCTTTGGATCTTAGAAAATTCTAACGTATCACTGATGAACTCCTCTGAGTTCTTCCTGTTGAGTTGTAATCCTTGGGTCTTCTCTTTGGCTTTGATACGGTTTAATTTGTGAGGTTATTAGGATTAGAAGTTAGGGTTTTAGAGAGAGAGGAAGAACAAGAAGAAGGAGATTAGGTTTAAGGAAAAATAGTGAGCTCACACACAATACAGTATAGCGTACTAATAGTAGACCCAGAATACAGTGCAAAAAAACAAAAAGCCAAGTGCAAAAAAAAAAACACTTATTATTTTTTCTTTTGTGATTAGTTTAAATTAACACTGAATTTATTATGGGTATATTTCGCTATAATTAACACTGAATTTATTATGGGTATATTTCGCTATAATTTTCACGGAAAGATCTCGATCCATTGCCGTATGCGTTTCCAGCGCAACTTTCTTTGGCACGGTAGAAGTGACAAAAAGAACTACCATCTCATAGATTAGAACCAAATTTGTAAACCTCTAGCGCAGGGGGCCTAAACATTGCTCCTCTCAGCACGGTGAATAAGGCTTTGTTAGGCAAGTGGGTTTGGCGGTTCGGTGAGGAGCGGGAGAGCTTTCCAAGGGATTAGGGGCCCGCACGGTGTGGGTCTGTGGAAAGGCATAATGGGTGTGGCCAAGTCTCTAGATCCATTCATTAGGTTCAAACTGGGTAACGAGGCCGAAATTTTGTTTTGACATGATGTCTGGTGTGGCCAGTCAAGACTTAAAGATGATTTTGGGTCTATCTTTGCTCTGGCCACTCATCAGGGGGCTTCTATTGCCAGTTGAGTTCCTTCTCCCCTAGAATTCAGATTAGTGATTGTAGGGTTTGGTCTCTAAGCAATAGTGGTCGATTTTCAGTGAGATCATTCTTGCAATCCTTTGACTCATCACCTTTGCGTTTATTTTCTCATACGGCTGTGTGGGTTAACCAGGTCCCACGAAGGTATCCTTCTTCCTCTGGTCTGTATTAAAGAGGAGAGGGTGGAGTTTTGCGAATCGCTATTATTGTGCCTGAATGAGGAAGAAAGTGTGAATCCCAGTAGTCTCTGATCTTTGGATTTTTTCTTGGCTCTAGTAGCTTGACAACTTTGGTGGGTGCTAAGGAAACAATCTGGACTTGTGTACCTAGTGCGATAGCATAGGCTATCTGGAAAGAGAGGAATGGTCGCTTATTTTACAATTTTTCCTCTCCATTTCATCGTATCCTATCTCAGGTGCGTCAGTTGATTGTGGATTGGAGTTCTTCTCTCCATTTGGATCAAGAAGTGAGGGATTCCCTATGCCTCTGAGAAGTCAGTTGGTATTCCCTATGCCTTTGTGTTTTTGGCCTCTCTTGTTTTTAGTTTACATCTTTGTAACTTTTTAATATATCTGATTTACCGATTAAAAAAGAACATATGTGGTTGGTGACTACTTTGTAATTGTTTGTTGGTATCCAAACAAAATCAACCACAATATAACCAAAAAGTAGGGTTCTAGCCATATAGCTGGAGATTTGAACATTAATTTTTTTTAAATTGTGTGCCTCATAATTTCTTTTATTGTTAAAAAAATTGATTTTTAAAAAAACCCTATAGAGTAATTAATTTTGGTTGAATGATTTATATAGTTAATGCAAGTCTGTGCACACACACACTCATTTGTTAAAATGAGGCTTTCTTGTGAGACTTAAGCCTCACATCTCGCAACTTACGTCTCACGCGTCCTGATGTCCCAACCCACGCTTTCACATTTTAAAACACTAGTTGGGTATATGTAGGAGCATTTAACATGCTAGTATATATAGGACTACTTTGTAATTGTTTGTTGGTATCCAAAATCAACCACAACATAACCATATAGCTGGAGATTTGAACATTAATTTTTTTAAAATTGTGTGCCTCATAATTTCTTTTATCGTTAAAAAAATTGATTTTTTAAAAAACCCTATAGAGTAATTAATTTTGGCTGAATGATTTATATAGTTAATGCAAGTCCGTGCACACACACACTCATTTGTTAAAATGAGGTAAGGCTTTCTTGTGAGACTTAAACCTCACATCTCGCAACTTACGTCTCATGCGTCCTGATGTCCCAACATCACACCCCACACTTTCGCATTTTAAAACACTAGTTGGGGAGCATTTAACATGCTGGTATATGTAAGACCATTTAACATGAGTTTGAGTTGCAAAAGGTCTGGGCTGCAAAGGTCCAATTGGATGCCTCCAAGTTGGATTTTTTCAATTACGTGTCATACTTCTATTTATTTTTTGATAATTAGAAAACAAGAATGTCTTCTAACAAAATATGACTTGTTATGTTTCTGTATGCCTCACACAAATCAACTAGACTTGGTAGAAATGGACATTGTAGCCCTGGGTTGCAAAGGTCCAATTGGGTGATAGAACCTTACCAATACTCCAAAAAGAAATCTTATGTCTTTTTGCTTTTTCTCCATTCTGGATTTTCTTTTGGATTAAGCATTGCATTTTATTTCATCCTTTTTGAGGATTTCAAAAAGCCCTAGGGTGATTAAGGAGTGGAAAGCTAGGTCCATATACATTTAGGGTGGTAACAGTTTCTTTCATTTGAAATTTGGTTTTCTTTATGAACTGGAATCCTATCTAATTTCAGACTAAGTAAGATTTCTCACCACTTCATATTTGAATTTTTATGTTCTGCCTTGATGAGTTTGCATCACTTCTCTTTCTAAAACCATGATTAGATAAGGATGTGTTCTAATTTTCCTATTTCTTTAGTGGGTTTGATGTGTTAGGCTATAGGTTTGGATTTTCTTCATTGGAATCTTATGCTTGATGGATGAACAAGGCCAGAATAAAGAAAGGGAAGAGGGTTCTCTATCTAGCATTTGAGTACATGGACACCACCCTTAAACAAGTATATGCAAAGCTTCCACCAAAACCGTTTCAAGATAGAACAATGTACTCTTCAGTTCTTCATCTTATGGGCATGATCAATCAACAAACTGAAATGTCAAATATAAGTGACATCTTGAAATCTTTGTGCTGCGAAATTAAGTTGGTTTTAATAGGAAGATTACAAATATGTTTCATTTTGTTCAATTTATTAATGGTTTGTGGGAAAGATAAAAATTAGGCTTGTAGCATAAGCCAAATGCCATATGAGGGTTTGTTGAGTTTTAGTTCATGTTACATCTGGACTTGGTGATTCTCAATGTAGAGTGGTGTACTAACCCAACCTGCATAAACAACCCAAGTTGAGCCAAGGGAGGTTGAGAAATGAGCAAAGGGGGCTTGGGTTTGGGCACCTAGGCTTAAAAGTAGGTTGGCTTGGGTTGGGTATGCTAACAACCAACCCAACCCACCCCGGAGTTAGCACCTCTAAATATTTAAAGGGTTGATATGATATGATTGCAAACTTATATGCTACCTTCTATGTGGTAGCTTATTAGATTCATGGAGGAGTACAACACATCTAGATAAATCTATAGACCATCGACAAAACTTTAAGAGAAAGAAGATAGCCTTTAGCTGTGTCGTATGGGACAACGCTGTTATGGAGGTACCAACGTAACACATGAGCTTGTAAGAAAATATATACATAGGATTGCTCGCAGTAGACGCGAGCTCTCAGACGCCCCAGATTGGCAACACGGACAAGACACTCCCACGGTT